>JAOUWY010000030.1:6073589-6087568 GCA_025728095.1 Prietella phreatophila
TGAGACACCAGACCCAATAATACAGACGAGCTGAAGGCCGCCATCAAAGCAACCTGGGCTTAGAGAACAAACACCTCAGCAGTCTGATCGCATCCATGCCATGCCAAATTGATGCAGTAATTCCTGCAAAAGGAGCCCTGACGAAGTGCATAAATGAACAAACTTTTCAGAAGGTTGACATTCCTGTAAGATATATTCTTTATTCTAATATTTTGATATACTGGATTTTTTTATTTCCATGAGCTGTAAGCCATAATCATCAAGATTAAAACAAACAAAGCTTGAAATATTTCACTTTGTGTGATGAATCTACAGTATATGTAAGTTCAACTTTTTGAATGAAATAGCTTTTCCACAATATTCAAATTTCTTGAGATGCACCTGTATACATTGATTGTTCCTGGGATTTATTAGGGTGCTATCATGCTTGGCATTTTCTTAACAGATACACTTACCTGTCCAAGCTTCTATCAGCTAACTACCTAACCTACTGACGCTTACCCTCTAGATTAGATTTCTTATTATCAGAATTAAAGGTGTAACTCTGGTGATGAGGAGGTTATTTGCCTTTACATGTGGCTTCAGAGGCATGTCACATACAGGTGAATGTATGATTCACCCATCTTCTACCGCTTACTCCTTTTCAGGGTCGCGGGGAACCTGGAACCTATCCCAGGAGCATCGGGCACAAGGCAGGGTACATCCTGGACAGGGTGCCAGTCCATCACAGGGCACAATCACATACACATTCATTCATACACTTTAGACACGCCAATCAGCCTACCATGCATATCTTTGGACTGGGGGAGGAAACCAGAGTACCCAGAGGAAACCCCCGCAGCACAGGGAGAACATCCAAACTACACACACACATGGCCCTGGCGGGAATCAAACCCCCGACCCTGGAGGTGTGAGGCGAACATGCTCTATTTATGATTCAACCTGACTTAAATCACCTTCACTAAAAAGACATTTTACAGCCTCTTTGTCCTCCATGTTTGTTTGTTTGTTGTTGTTTTTTTCCATTCAGTAGTTCTGATTGGCCAGGAGATAAAAAATGCACTCAAAAATGTCACTTTTCTTGGCTGTCCCAGTAGAAGTGTTGTTGGTGATGCAGTGGGTGTACAAAGTATTGAATTGCTTAGATGCGTTATCCAAAACGATTGTCAAATAATATGAGTGTGTAACTGTAGTTAGCAGGTGGTTTTGATGTACTGTGTTGATTTGAAGAGAAAATGGAACCATTGTTTGTGTTGTTCAGTAACAGCCTTTTCTGTCTGAAAGATAATCAAAGAAGGGAAGTAGGGCAGATGAGAGAACTTCAGCTTGAGTAGGAAATGAAAAAGAATTTTTGATTTCCTGGAACTTTGAAAGCATAATAAGCCCTTTTGATAATTTCAGTGGTATCAGATGTCATTTGCATATGCTTGTCCTTCCAAGTGCTGATTTTGGCCCAGTTGCATTTGAAAGATCCACCCAGTATGGGGGAAATTATTCAAGTAAATGCAGATGTTTTATGAACTTTCTTTCGTTAGGTTCCACCTTAGCCCTGCTGCACTTTAGAGAATACAACAGAGAAAATCTTAACACATGAAGGGTTTTTACTTTTTGGCTGTCAACACAAATGTTCCAGAAAAAGCAAGAATAACTGCCAACACATCATATCCAAACACCCAGAGGCCTTTCCTGTTTGGTTTCAAGGAGGTGCTGCTTTATCCATGCTCGATTCACAGAGACGAGCTGCTGGTGGCTTTGGATTGTACATGAAAAGCGATATGAATGGAACATCTTGTTTTAGCATTTGCATTTACGGCTTTTAGCAGACACCCTTATCCAGAGGGACTTCTGAGTAATTGAGAGTTGCCCAATCATGGTAGCTTGGCAGTGCTGGGGTTTGAACTTCTGATCTTCTGATCAGTAACCCAGTGCCTTTAACCACTGAGTCACCTCTGCCTCTACCCACTACTGCAACAGAGTAGAAGCTGGGAGTCAGGACTCTGTCCTAATCCTAAAAACAAAACCTTTTCAAACACACTTCTGAGGTCTCCTGAGTGGCGCAACAGACGTACATTCGCTGCTTTTATCCAGATATCAGGAGTTCAGATCTCGATAATGCCACACAATCCATAGCCAAGAGCCAACGGAACAAAATTGGCCTTTCTGTCTAGGCGGGAGGAATGGCATGGTCTGTTTTCCCCTGTCAGTCATAGCAACACTAGCCAGTCGTGGCTGTCTGTGAGCTCATGTATGTGGAAGAGGGTAGATATCAATATTCCTCAGAGTGTGTTATGATGCTTTGTGAGACAGCATGAGTAGCAGTTAGAAAAAATGTGGAGGTTTGCTAAACATGTCTCAGAGGAAGCACGTTAGCCTTGTATTCATTCCAATGAGATGCCGATGTGGCAAGAAATCTCTAGTTAAAAAGGGTCTTTACAGTGATGTAGTCAAGTGTTTATCCACAGTATGTTCCAAAGAGGATTCTACTTGGAATTGTTTGTGAAGGGTTTTATGTAGAAATGTTAAATGATCCACATCGGACAAACTAAATAAGACTTTAAGAATGTTTTATGGAAGCAAGGGTGCTTACACACTCGGCAGTTTTGTTTTCCCCTCAACTGCAAGTGCAAGTTTTATGTGTAATGTTATGGAAAGTGGCTAGAGTGCATTTGCTTTTAAAAACCTTGTTGCTTTAGTCTCAGTTCAGCTTTTTTCTTACGTTTACATTTAACCGTCTTACCTCGTATGGCCGAAAAACCGGCTTGCCCGTCTTTGATTTATTTTTGATGTGATTTGCAACATGCTGGATCGCAAATATCTTTGCAACATTCACTGGAACATGATGTGTAGTCCCAGGTTTACTGTCACTTGTGTGACAGTCAAGGCACACAAGCAGCACAAATTGTTAAACCAATCTTTATTTCATGTTTGTTATTGAAAATAATAAATCTAATCTAGAAGGCAATATCCCATTGTCCACATTACAATAAAACAAATCTAAGATTATTCAACTTATTTCAAGACTAATACACTAAACCAAACTATCATGCCCATATGTGATTGTTGCACATCCAAAGTTCATTCCAAAGTTGGTCCCCCTTTGCTATTATAATAACCTCCACACTTCAGGGAATAGTTTCCACTAGATTTTCGAGAGTGGCTGTAGTGATTTGAGCATTAGTGAAGTCAGCCACTGTTTGGTGAGCAGTCAACGTTCTAGTTCATCCCAAAGGTGTTCAGTGGGATTGAAGTCAGGGCTTTACGCAGGATCTTCTACGACAACCTTGGCAAACCATGCCTTCATGTTCCTTGCGTTGTGCACAGGAACATTGCCATACTCGAACATATTCCAGTGAAGTGAAATTGTAATGCTACAGCATATAAAGACATTCTATACAATTGTGTTCATCCAGCTTTGTGGCAACAGTTTGGGGAAGAACCATATATGGGTGTGACAGTCAGGTTGGCTGTGGCTGAGGTGGTAGAGCGGGGATTGTCCACTAATTGTAGGGTTGGCGGTTCGATTCCTGGCCCATTTGACTCCACATACAGAAGTGTCCTTGGGCAAGACACCGAACCCCAAGTTGCTTCCGGAGGCAAGTTCGCGCCTTATGTGGCAGCTCTGCTACAGTTGGTATGGGTGAATGAGATGCAGTGTAAAGCACTTTGGATAAAAGTTCTATAGAAGTTCAGACCATTAAAAAAAATGCTTGAAATGACCTTGCTCTATTGTCAGATAATTTTGTAAATAAATAAGAAAAATTATCTGCTAGTAGGACAAGACAATTTCAAGCTTGAAAAATTCTGTAAATAGAATTGATATTCTATTTGTTTTGCCGTATTCAATACATTTTCCACTTAGTAAGATGTTATTTTTGCAGTGTAGTGTTGTCTCTGTGGCTTAACCCCTGTGGGTTCTTTGATTTCTCCTACTGGGGAAATTCTTAAAGGTTTTAGCTAGAACTCGTTCAGACTAATTCCAAGCAGAACCCTTTTAGAACTCTAATACCATTAAGCAAACAGAAAACACATTATGTCCTAGGAGTCAACTGTGTGATTTTTGCACAATTGCTGGAATTATCAGGGTCTAATTGAAACAGTCGAACATTCTGCCAGTGTGAAGTAAACATCAATTACTGCCTCGAACTGAACGATGAGATTTGACTCACTGACATGCCAAGGGCAGATCATTTAATGAAATATTGATTTGAAGTAGGACAGAAATGGAGGTGTACAGACTTGTCTGGCAAGCTGCAGTCTCCTGTGGGTTTGGCTAACGTAGCACTGTTTCTCAGCAAGGACTAACTACGCCTCTACCGTTCCACTGACTAGCACAAGATCTGTTTCATACGACTTATATTTTAGCTCTTTGGCCAGTGACCCTGTGTGTGGCACTCCTTTATGGTGGATTGCTCTCTGAAAAAATATTATTATGAGCCTCTGATTGAGCCCCACTCTGACCTTTCAACTTGTGACCCAGACTGCTGTGTTTCATCTAATACCATAAAGCAATTTCATCTCCCATCCCCCTGCACAGAAGACATACAAGTTAAAGATTTATATCCAGGCAGAGGGTCATGATTAAATATTCATGGCTGACCCATCAGTGCACAGCTTGGTCATATGTTAGGCCAGATATGACACAGAATGGGCTACACTAATTTAGTTTCCTTGTTTTGTCAAGCAGATTATTGCGTTGTCATATGGCTTTTGAACTTTGTAGCAATTTTAACTAATACAAGCTCATTTCACAAAAATAAAACCCACCAAAAAAACTGTGGGGAAGGTGAAGAGGGTAAATGTCAAGACCAATATCACTTCAATCTGTTTGTAATTGGTGGTTATTGCTTATGCCAAAAATATATATATATATATATATATATATATATAAATGTGTGTGTGTGTGCTGTTGTTTTATTAATACGATCCCCATTAGATTATAAATTGATCATTCTAAGAAACTAAGATTTTTTCACGTTTCACCTTATCATAAGGACAGATTTGGCAACACCTTCAGTCTAGCCATAGCATTTCTGATGTTTAACTTGATGCGATACAGGAGCCACCTGAAAACTATGCTTTCTGGCTTTTTTGCTTTCTTTTTCAGCTAAGACAACATTCAGATTGATCACAGATATAATTCACCTGAGAGAAAAATCGAATCACTGAAGTGGGAAATGAAACACCAACTTTATCTGGTTTCATTAGATAAAGGTGCCAAGCCTGCTAACAAGAAAGTCGTAGCAAGCATGGAGAAAACACTAGTAGGTCAACTTTGATCTGTGAAATCACAAGCCTCTGTTCTGTGAGCCAAAAGTCAAGACGGCAGAACTGTCGTGTCTTTGGTTGGTGGGAGAAAAAAGTTAGCCATTCATAGTTATGTTATGAGTTTAGCATTATTTTCTTACTCTTGATTGTCTGACATCTAGGGTACAAAATTCCATGTCATCCATAGATATACTCTAGGGGTTTTGTGGTAAAATTCTGGGGGTCTCTCTCTCTCGCTCTCTCTCTTTCATAAGATTCTCTTGTTAGCAGTATTGGCACCTCAGCCTGGAACTGGGTTTATGAAGATTTTAATGTGTGTAAATTGGTTTCTTTGCAGGTCAAACTGTATTGCTAGTTTAAGGTTGATTAAAATGAGTTGGGTTTGAGCTTTAAGACATGAATTTGATCAAAGTTAAAACGCTCAAAGGAAAAATGGCTGATCATATAAATCAGAGAGCGCTACAGTCAATGGAGCACCTGAGGCTCATGTCCTTTTGTGTAATTGAGTTCACTGAGTGGTCAGTGGAGCATGTCGGTGTGTTCTCATGAGCTCAGCAGGAACGGCCCATCCTGTGGCGGATGGCGCGACGAACTCTTTACTTTTCATTCTTTCCCTCTACTGCTCCTTGTGGCCCCTTCATGTCACATCATGGATTCAGTCTATGTGAAATATCTTTCCGGACTTGGCTACACAGAAAAATATCGTATCTGTGGGATACGAAATGCAATTACTGTGTAATTTGTCCTTGACCCTTGCTTTCACTTCACTAATAAAGCTTTATTTCTTCTTTCCTTTCCTTCTTTCCTCTTTTCTGCATTGAAATTTGACATTGTGGTAGGAATCAAGGCCCCGGGGAAGTTTTGAGCCAACTGTGTGGTCATCAGGGTTGGCCACTGCATGCTTAATTACTATTCAAACTTTTTGTGGCAAAGTTGGCACTTCATGTCAGTTTCTCCAACTTGGATGTTGCATTATTTATTTATTTTTCTGACCACACTGCATATAAGTAACTGCACTGCCCTCAGGTGAATTATAGGGTTCGGAATAATACTTGAAATTGTAGTATTTTATCCTTAAGGCTTATTGACTCACCCTCATCCTGGTATGGGTTAAAAGTTGTTTTCTCAGTATTCTGGTCAGATATCTGCAGCTTCATTAGTTCCCCACAGGTTTCTCATACACAGCCAGAGAACAGATGCAGCAAGAAGCCTGTAGAAGAGAAGACATGTTACTGACCCTACAGTAACTATTGTGCTGGCCTCCTCACTAGATATTCTGATCTTCAGTCCAGAGATGCATGCTTATTGTGCCGGTTGAACCCTGTAGAGAAACATAAGCATAGGAGATGTTGTTTTAAGAAACGCTTGGTGGCAGGATACATTCCTTGTTGGTCTCTCTCTTTCTCTACCTCGCAGTCTTCAACGACATCCCCTTTCTTAAGTATCCTTTTCCCGCAACACTGTATCTGTGTGCATTTTGTATGCTTCATTGTATTGTTCCTGGTAATTAATATTACATTTGTAAACTTGGCTGACTCTGACAGATGCAGTAGATATAAAAGTGGTAGGTTTTATGTAAACAAGTGCAGTAGATTAATTGCTTTGTTTAAGAATATAACCCAGTAGACCTAGAAACATGCCTCCAGAGGTCCATACCAACATCTGGATAAGGACCGAACATGCACACACACACACTTTGTAACAAATAAAGTATCTTTAAATGCAGCCATAAGCGTAGACCATGGGGTCCAAGCACTATTCGTAAATAGACGTGTGTTTGACCGATCACAGGATCTCATTCATTTAGTATAAACAGATTAAATGACTAAATGATTGTCATGATGTCACTTAAAAATTTTTGTACAATTCACTGTACAAATCACTGCGAATCCTCTTAAAATAAAATAGTGTTAAATATTGTGCAAAAATAAAAACCAGTAGTACCTGTAGAGTTTGAGGAATGCAAAGAGATTCAAGACGAATATCTTCTTGTAGGTAGCGTAGCTGGATTAGTGGGTGGGATTATGGGGTAACATACTTTTTAAAATTCTAAATTATAGATAGACAGATTTACAGTCATGTGGAAAGAAAATAAGTACTCCCAATGGAATTGTTGTGTTTTATTGTTCTGTCTCATATCTAGTGTCCCCTTTGTTATTGAGGTGTGTGGTGTCATCATGCCAAGAGCTAAAGAGTTCTGTAAGGGCTTCAGAAAAATGTGGATGCCTATGAGTCTGGCAAGAGATTTACAAAGATCTCCAAGTTATTGGAAATACATCATTCCACTGTAAGGAAAATAATCTACAAATGGCACAGATTTCAAACCCAAGTCCAAGAGCAGACCGTCTGATGAAAAAAGAAGTCTCCAAGAACCCCAACATTTCAACACAGGATCAAATAGAAAGTCTTGCAACTGTTGGTTTCAAAGTGCATGCTTCTGCAATCAGAATGAGACTGCACAAATTTGATTTGTATCAAATTTGCATGGGAGGCATGCCAGGAAAAAGCCTTTGCAGGACTACAGTGCAGTTTGAAAATGAGCATATAAGCAAAGACCAGGCCTTTTGGAATAATGTGCTCTGGACAGACTAATCAAACAAAGAGTTCTTTGGTCGTAGAAACAGCAGACATTTTTGGCGCAGACCAAAGACAGCTTTTCATAAGAAGCTGGATAAGAATGTTATGGTTTGGGGTTGCTTTGCTGTATTAGGGACTTGACAGCTTGCATTCACTGATTCAACTATCAATTCTGCATCATATCAAAGACTGCTTGAAGATAATATGAGGCCATCTGTCTGAAAGTTGAAGTTGAACTAAAAGTGGACCTTTCAGCAGGATAATGATCCTAAGCACACTAGCAAATCCACCAAGGAATGGCTCAAAAAGAAGAGATGGAGGGTTATGGAATGGCCTAGTCAAAGCCTGAATTGAATCCCATTGAAATGCTGTGTGGGGATTTGAAACAGGCAGGACATGCAAGAAACCCCTCAAACATCTCGCAACTGAAAGAATATTGCACAGAAGAGTGGTCAAAAATTCCAGTAATGCTCATGGACAATGATGCAAAACGCCCACAAGAAGTTATTTCTGGTAAAGGGGGAAATACTAGCTTCTAACACCAGGGTGTACTTACTTTTTCCACAGAAGAATATCACATCTATTGATATTTCTGGTGAATAAATGATTGAAAATGCTCAATTTTCTTACTCTTCAAGTATATCAACTTTATTACTAGGCACTGTTCCAAAGAGGATCAAATGTTTACTTGTCCAGATATGTCCAAAAAGCCAACAATTTCCATGGGGTATCTTTTTTTTTTTTTACATATCTGTACATACCACACCATCTCATTGTGCATCATTTTCCTGTAACAGCATGGCCCACTGTTTGTTCCTTACGGAATTATATTACATGAGTATAACACATATAAAATACTTCAGTAGCTACACAACACCATTTGCATTATGTGAAGCTAATGTTTAATTCATCACCCACTTCCCATTTCCTTCAACCATGTACTTTATGATCTTTTCCATCATTTGGATGTGTCTCTTAAGCTGCACAAAAGAAGGAATTTGTATGTAAGAGTTGTTTACTGTTCATGAATCCTACAGTCTGAAGCTTTTTATGATGCAAATATTTTTCGCGCACATCTCGCTGGTTTGCCCATCCAAATATTTTCCCTGCATGTCAATGACTCCTCTGTCAAACATTTGCATAGTGTAATTGTACAAGCGACTTCTCCGGTGTACAGTGCCGATACCAACGTGGCATGAGAAATGTTTGAAAGTGCTCGTTATCGGTGGGAAAACTGGGTTAGGCTAATGAGGTTTCTCCTGGTCAGGCTCTCATCCTTCAGCCAATTCTCCAGTAGTTGCTCGGGGTAACAGGCTAAAAATCACCGTGGCTGCAAATGTACCTTAAAGGCACATTAATATCCTGCTTGGCTTTATGTTGTTACATTTGTGGGTTATTCAGACAGTTGCTTGGTATTATTCTGGCATGTTTGTATTTTGTTTTCCGCCTCCCATGTGGCTGTGTGAGAGGAACCAGTGGCAGCTGTGGGAAGGTAACAGATTTACACTGGGAAATAAGTCTCTGCATGGGGATATATTTTGATAAGTCTATTTAACTTGTATACTGTATGTATGTGCTATTATTAAAACACATTCTGTGTCTCCCTCAAATGCTTTCAAAGAAATATCAGGAGGTAAGAATGCATCAGAAATACTGTGAGATGTTGTCGTTTATGTTGTGTTGCTATGGCTGAGGTTTGTGTTAAACCGTGTGGTGCATGTGTTGATGTTTTTGTTTTCATTTTCAGAGTGTCGATTTTTGCGTCTGTTTGTAAAAATGTCACATGATGAACGGACATTGCTGGTGGGATCTGCTTTTCCCTACAAAAGCGTTATTATTTGTTCACCGTTCTTCCCGAGCTTTTGTATTTTTATATTAGCACCACAACAAGACGAAACAAACCAAAAAAAAAAAAAGTCGACCTGTTTTTCCGTCTTCTCTCTGCAGTTGACCAAAGCATGTTTGAGAACTCAAGTGCAGGTGAGCAGCTGAAGCAGGGGACGAAGCCAAGCGCCGTCTCTGGCCGCCGTGACATTTCCTCTCCAGGAGGCCAAAAAAGCAGCACACACCTGAAGAACCTGGGGAAAGCCATGGGGGCCAAAGTCAATGACCTGCTGCGGCGTAAAGAGCCGGGCAGCCTGGGGGACATCGGAGTCACGGAAGTCAACAAGAACGTAGGAGCAGTGTGGTCCAGCCACAAAGTGACTGTGAACAGGTAAATAATAATAAGACTTGCACACACACACAAAACACGCACAAGAAAACCTTATATTTGCTGACTTTTTCCCCCACGAGTCCCAGTTCTTTGAGAAGTCATCTTTACATTTACGGCATTTGGCAGACGCCCTTTTCCAGACCGACTTACATTTATCTCACTTATACAGCTGAGCAGTTGAGGGTTAAGGACGTGCTCAAGGGCCAACAGTGGTAGTTTTTGCAGTGCTGGGGCTTGACTTCCTGACCTTCTGATCAGTAATCCAGAGCCTTTAACCATAGACCCACCACTTCCATCCATCCATCCATCTTCTACCGCTTTCTCCTTTTCAGGGTCGCGGGGAACCTGGAGCCTATACCAGGGAGCCTCCGGCACAAGGTGGGGTACACCCTGGACAGGGTGCCAGTCCATCACAGGGCACAATCTCACCACTTCCATAATTCATTAATCATTTGGAGTTTGTGATTTTAATGTGATTTAATAAGCATTTACTTTGAAGTCAATTAGATTTACCATAACGTTATGGACTTTTCTGTGCAGTAATTGTTATATAGGCTCAGAACATTTTCCCGAACATTTTCTGAGGGGCAACTGTATTACTTTTAATTCTTTTAACCTTTTAATATTTGTGTTAAAAAAGCTTTTTTTTATGCAATGAGTTTTTTTATGAAAGTCGTAACACTTATAGTTAGACTGATTTTTTTTCCCCAGTAGGATGTGTTTAATGAAGCTGAAAGACTCAACTACACTTCCTATAGCCCAATGTTCATATATTCTAAGGTCACATTCACAATGAACTCAACATTGAAACATTTCATTGAACACAATGGAGAAAGAAAACAACCTCCATTTATCGTGACCAAAAGCGAGAATGCTGTATCAGGGCATAGTTTCAAGCCAAGCGCTCTAAACACCTGCACAACTGTCAATCATTCTGGATTTTGGCGCATCTCCCGTTTTGATTAGGGGGGAAAACAAGACTGCAATTTTGGCATATTTTTCCGTTCCACTGTTAACTCCTACACAAAATGTGTAAAGTCTGAAATGTGGCTGGTTCTCGCTGTTCTGTATAAGGAACGGAATAGTTTCCACCCAGAGAGCAGGGCTAATTTTGCTTTAATTTTGGCTGTGGCATTGCTGCGATTCAAACTCTCCATACACGATACTTAGGCCGTTGCACCACTCCGGAGACCTTTATGGGCTTTCTTACACTTAGTGTTTATGTTCAACTGCAGAACACTGCCTTTTCATTAGAGAAGCAAGTGAGGCTGGTACATTCATTAGTTTGCTTCCTGTTGTACTGTGGAGATTCGTCTACTTTCCTCTGAAACACAGTAGCATGAAAGTGTAGATGAGAGTCCTAATGCGGAGATCACAGAGAACCATTAGTCTTTCCTTTACAAGCACTTTGTGCATCACATCTGCTCATTGAGCGAGTGTGAGACTGGCATGGGTGAGCAAGTCTTGAATCACTGTAACCTTGATTGGCATCTCTGAGTGGAAGAAAAAAGCCTCAAGGGTGTATGTGGGTGTCTAGAGGATGTTTTTCACTTGCGAATTTGCAAACTTTGATGATTCTGACTTAATTGGAAGACAAACAACCATAAAGCATATTTCCTCATATTTATGTGCCTGTAGACTTGTTTAATGCAGACTGATTTTTTTTAATTACTCATAGAAACCCTTTGAACAACTGATAAGATCTTGTAAGCCCATAGATGTACAGGTTTCGGCACTTAGGGTCTCTTCCCATGCTCATTACATTCGATCGATTGACTAGCACTAGGCTGTTAATTAAATTTATTTAGGCCTTAGCCTGGGACTATTACACCTAATGTCATACGTTCTGTAATGATGTACAGGATGGACAGTATGTCTTCACAACCTTTAATAATGACTGAGAAGATCACTGTAGTAGTCATTATTTAAAAGGAGCTTAAAATTCCATTTAAAATTGCATCCATTACGAATGAAGCTTTGGCCAACAGTGTGATCTGAGCCACTGCTTGTCATTTCAGCTTCTTATCCTTGATTATGAAACAAGACAGGCTCTTAAGCAGTGGATTATATGAGCCGGCATATGAGGTGTACCAGAGCTGTCTGTCCCACTGCTCCCACACCAACCACTTACTCCAAATGGGGAGGGGGGTACGCTATTATACTTCGATTAACTTCAGTCAGTTATTTTCTGTCGACAAATGACAGACTTTGTTCAAGATTTTCATTACTGGTATGTTTTGACTACACAGTTGTATAGTGTTGTATAGTGAGCCACAGTGTACCTTCTGTTCTTTCTTTAACAGCCACATTTCATTGGACCCCTTCCCTCGCCTGGATCCTCCACCTCCCACCAACAAGAAGCGTCTCCCTCGCGCTTTGAAGACCACTCAGGAAATGATGATCTCCTCTGACCCTGTGGTGGCCTCTCCAGAGCTCTCAGACTCCTCCTTCTTGTCTTCCCCAGAGAAGATCCACCAAACCAAAGCCCCTGCGCAACCTGAAGAGCAAGTGCAACCCTCAGGAACTGATAATGCTCCGGAGGCCCTGACAAAAGAAGAGAACAGATCAGGCCAGTTTGCTGATATAGATGGTATCCAAACAGCAGCTGAAGAGAAGGAACGAGGCACTGTGGATGAAGACCAGTCGCACATGCTGCTCTCTGTTCCTGATCTCATCCACAAGGACGGCCTAGAGCTCAAGCAGAAAATGAGCAGCTCCGAAAGTAGAATGGCGTCCACACCGCGTCCAAGCAAAGGAGACCGTCGAATCAGCATGGGCGAGGGAGAACTTCTTCAGAACGGCTCAGTGGGACACATGAGAACCTCCAGCACGGAGAACGAGGAACCACACCCAGACCTGCTTTCATTTGAATAAAATCTTGAGCATGCTTGAGATCAATGTCATGATGATCTTCCTGATCAAGCCAGTCTTCGTCAGTCTTCTTGAGAGAATCTTTCTCTGCGAGACGTTGGTTTAACTGAAAAGGCAGTCACCGATCCTTGTCCAGGAGAACCGCGGGCCTTAGGGGATCCAAGCAAAATGGACTTATTATCGTGACATTTCTGTGAACCATTGTATTTTCTGTGTGTGCACTATAATGTGTTTATTATGCCTCAGTTTCTTATGTATTACCACAGAAATATTCAGAATATTTTATCCTAATTATTTTAATAACTCAAATCACTATTTTAGATGTTTTGAAGATTTTTCCTGCACCTGTCAGTACTTCTAGCCATTTCAGAGATTATTCTTGTTGTGCATTTTATACTAAAGGATTGAAACAGCTGGACAGTAATAGCCAAAGCGAGGACATTCGATTTGCTGTAATACTTCTAAAGCTGTGCATGTACTCCGTATCCGTGGTCACGCTGGTAAGCGATGCAGGGCCTCAATACGGCCACAGCGCCAAGCGATATGCATTTCATTCCGATTTAAAAAAGTGCACCCGGAACAACATCCCCGCTCATATTAGTGCTTTAGTACCACTCTTAATTAAACGTTCGCTACATTTCCATCCAAGTGATTTTGTTTCAATTTTGCGACGTTTAAATGTAATATTTTACATATTGGCAAAACTTTATTCTTTTTAACTTTTGTCGAAGCGTTTGCAAAAAAAATTATGTTTTTGATACATTTTTTTATTTTATCGCTTGTAATGTGCAGAATAATGCATCGTGTCCATGAAAACTAAGCTACTGGGGTTGAAATAGAGAATGATCTGGGCACTAGCAAAGCTATTCATAGTGTTATGTGATGGCACAAAGGCCGAGATTTTTTTTTCTTTTTTCTTACGGAGATCCGATGGTGACCTGCATGGTCATGGCATTAGTAAAGCATTAGTTGTATGTCACCACTGGGGCTCTGTACGACTCCAGTGCAAAATGTTCGAATGACTTTAAGATCACACTCCTTTTTCTTTTTG
>JAOUWY010000030.1:6208187-6219796 GCA_025728095.1 Prietella phreatophila
AGGATGGGCCGGCGACCGGAGCAGCAGGCTCAGCAGGGCTCGCAGCAGCAGGGGGGCCAGAGTGAGGGTCGCCCCCAGGCAGAACGACGCACCGAGAGAAGGCCTCCACGTGAGCGCCGATCAGATAAACCCGCCGAGGACAAGCCAGCCGAGGGTGGGGAGTTCTCTGTGGACAAGTGAGACTTTTTTTCTTATTGTGCATTTATTACTGACGTGATTGCACAAACATACCTGGAGTCGTCATATACATTTTGACTCCTTTCTCAACAAGGTTAACCACATGATCAGTAGTGTATACATCATAATGTATATTCATGTAACGTCGCCGTAAACTGGCGATCTAGGAAATAACGTGACGCCTGTCGTCGAGCTTAATCATCAAACTGAAACGTTTCACTGTCAAGCTGCATGAAAAGACTTGTAACTCTGCTGTTAACCCTTTCCCTCCGATTGACTCCGCCTCCTCTGCTGTAATGTGATTTGGTTTGCCTTTTATGGGTGGGAAAGTATTCAAGAGGAGCGGCTGTATGCTGGCTGGGGGAGGAGTTCGTTTCTGGGTCAGAAAAATGTAAATAGGGGTCTGAAACAACTAGTGTGGTCTCTTACGTCATTAACACTTTTTTTTTTTTTTTTTAAGAAGAATATTCAGTCTAAAAACCTTGTAGAATTACAGACAGTCACCTAAGGAGTTTGGGTATGCTCCCGCTGGTTTTCTTCATTATCATGAGCAACTTTTTTTGCTTTTTAAACCCAGTGCTGTCTGTAGTCAGTCTGTAATGTTAAAATTCAGGCAGAAGGATCGGGAAGGAACTAAAGTCTAGGAGAGAAGTAAATAATCAAAACTGCTAATTTTCCTCAGGACATGCCCTTTATTTTTATTATTATTATATTATAAATAAGATTTTTTTCAGATCTGTTGGCGAGCGGCCGTTCCGAGGCCGCGGTGGCAGCAGAGGAGCCCGCGGAGGTCGGGGCAGAGGCATGGGCCGCAGCGACGGATTTGACTCGCGTGGCAAACGTGACTTCGACAGGCACAGTGGCAGCGACCGGTCGTAAGTGATACCAGTGCCTTTAAATCTTTCTCCTGTCACAAGTTGATTAACGAACAACTTCTTGGTCTCCAAGTTAAAACTGAGTGTTTGTTCCAGCAGCCTTAAACCAGAAGAAAAGCGAGGTGGTGGAGGACCTCATAACTGGGGCACTGTCAAGGACGAACTGAGGTCAGTGCAACCGCTGGAGAACATCACACTCGTACTCTGGGTGGAAATATTACTAATCTGGGACGAGTAATTGAGTGTGCGAGGTGTCAGGGCTATATGTAGTTGTCCTGTCGAGAGGTAGGTTGGTCCACTGATCTGAAAATAAATTTTAAAAAAATCATTAATTTCTTTTTGCAACTCGAGCTTGCTTGCCGTGTACGTTTAAACAGAACACACTCCAGTGCAAGTTGTGCCGCTTGACCGATTACACACACCAACTTAATTTCAAAACTATAAGCAGTAATGTGTGTACTGTGCGTTATAAATCTTTGGTCAGTGGATTAAGCCTTTCTTCTTTTTTTTTTTTCTTTTTTTTCCTCAGCGAGCTCGACCAGTCAAATGTCACAGAGGAGACCCCTGAAGGAGAGGAGCACCCGCCCGCCGATTCTGAGAACAAGTGTGTAGATGTCTTTTACGTTCATCTCGAGTTTATTATTTATTATGCTGCATGGTAGGGCTGCTCGGTTATGGCAAAAATCATAAACACGATTGTTTTCTTCGATATTGGGACCTTGATTATTAAACACGGTTACTCATTGACTTTGGAAACATGCATTTATTGAACTTGAAAACAGAACAAAAAAATAACCTTTTAATTGTATTTTTAACAGTGGATTTCTATGAATATAATTGAACTGGAAAAAAAATGTAAAACAAACACACAATATAATTAATTACATCATTACAGTCCTTTTTTTTTTTAAACACAAATTTTCCTTACTTGTTCGAGCTATGACTAGCTGCTTACGGTCGTTTTCCTTTTTTTATGCTTCTGCATGAATTTCCTGTTTTCCACATCTATTTTTACTGTATTGATGTTTCTTTTAAGCTAGTGGAGCACGTGACGTGGCACATTTCGGCTACTCGCATCGCCAGATATGAACTTTGAACCTCCTTAGCCAATGGACTTGTGTCCTAGTTTAGATCAGTCTGTAGTGTCAGCGTGAGGTCTAGAAAGGAAATGACTGTATTTAAACCAGCTGTCATGATGCTAGAGGAAATGAGCTTTCCATTTATACCAAACGTTATTTCTTTTTGTTCCACGTCGGACTCCTTGAAACCAAATTGTTTGCAATCGGCTGCAAAGAAAAATGGCGTGCGATGTTTAAAAAGACGAACCGAGATCATTGCGACATGGGATGCAGCACAATCATCATTTTCTCTCGATTATTTTGTTTTCATAATCGTCTGAGGCCATAATTGAAATTGAAAATTTGATTAATCTCACATCCCTGCCGTGCGGATAGAAAAAGTGGAGCATCTTGCGTAAAGAATTACAGCAATAGATTAGAAATCAAGCAGCACTTGTTTCCGACGTGGTAACCTTATCTAGCTTAAAGTTGTTAGCTTTATGAGGAAAGTGGGGTAATGTGTACCCCACTAAAATTGGTGTACTTGAGTTCCCACTGAAACCAGATATTGGCAGTGTTTTAAAATGGAGAGCAGTTAAACATGGACGTTTAAGCTAGCTGTTTGGACTGGGCATTTAGGTGAGTTTGTAGTATAGGTTAGGAGGTGTATGTAGCATAGATAGAATCTTTTGTTTTGATGACCATGGAGACTCCAATACCTATGATTTAAACAGAGCTCGTTTAATCAGGTGAATTGATTGTAATCTGTAATCATGTAAGATCTGGATCGTGCTAGTGATCATTCACCTGTGAATAATAAACTCACCAGAGGCACACTGTCCTCTCGACATGATCGTGTTTCAGGGAGAACGAGGCTGAGGAGGTGAAGGAGGAAGGGCCTAAGGAGATGACATTGGACGAATGGAAAGCCCAGCAGGACAAAGAGAGAGCTAAGGTTGAGTTCAACCTTCGTAAGGCCAACGAGGGAGCTGACTGGAATAAAGGATACCTGCTACACAAATCCAAGACCAAGGATGTAAGTGCTGTGGCTGAACGGCACCTGTCCGAATCGTCCTCCTTGGTAATATTGTCTTTGTAAAAGTATCAGCAAAAAGCCTGCTAGAGGATAGTGTTTGATTTAATTTTATTTATTTATTTATTTATTTGTGTTGCTTACTAAACAGACAAATATTTAAAGCCTGGTAAATGTCAGTCACAAACTGCTAATAGATTTGCTTTAAAGGTTTTAACACGGTCTTGTTTAATGAAGTGAAGGGAAGGACTGCTTTTTCTCATTCATATCAGGCTCAGTTAGACGACGCCTCTAGCGATCACCACTTCCGCAAACCTGCCAACGACATCACGTCCCAGCTGGAGATTAACTTCGGAGACCTGGGCCGCCCTGGACGTGGCCGTGGAGGACCCCGCGGAGGAAGAGGAGCCCGTGGGGGCGGACCTACCAGACTGCCCCGTGAGCGCAGGCCTGATAAGGTGGGCGGAGTCATGGTTTGATATCGATTTACACTGGATAGACTTCGAACACTGGGATGTGTGGAAGAGTTCTGTGGTACAGGAAAGAAAACTGCAGAATAATCTCCCACATCTGCAGTCAAGTTTGGGCAATGGGGCATGAAGTGATAAAGAAAATTGTTAAACATATCAAAACTATTTTACACTTTATATCCTGACTAGTTTCTCTAGACATCATCTCAACCGGCTTCATGACGACGCTTCACGCTTTTATTAGTTTTCAGATAGGCTGAGCTTCTCACTGTTAGATTGTTGAAACCATTTTGTTTTAAGTAAAAACCTGATCTTAACGTGGAAGCTACGAATGTATATTTGATTCAGAAATACATTTATATTTGTGTATTAAGTTCACTTAACATTACACGTTTTACAACCGTAGGCTTTTATGAAAATGTGTTTGACAGTTTATCTGTACTGAGCAAAGAACCGGTTTACTCAGAACTCCCGTAAGGGAAGCTTGCTGGGGCAGAAAGTATTTTCAATGGAATTACAATGCATGTTTTTATAGAATCAGTTCTTGAACTCCACCCCCAATAATATAATTCTTGATATTTACCCAGAATTCACACTGGGTGTGTCCTGTGTTGACTCGTCCCACTCGCATTCTAAATGCACAGTCCAGTTCTGCCCCATTACTGGAGTGTTCCTTGTTAGAGGTCCATCAGTAGTGGATTTTACTGAGCCCGATAGTTGGGCCGTACCTTCCGATAACTGGATAATCTGTCCAAAGTTTTAGTTTATAACTTCATTATAAAAATATACAGCACTGACGGTTACATGTAAATGTACTGTACTTTCTAAAATGAAATAAATATGAATATATTAACTATTAATAAATATTAAAGTAAGTAAATGCATCGAAACTGAACCCAAAAGTAACACTCCAAATATCTAATAAAAATAGGCATCCAACATGAATTGAAAAACACTTCAAATAACACAACAAAATTGGTCAATGACGGTTTTTATGCCGCCTCTAGAGGCCGCTCTCATGCTGTATAATGACTGCGGATCCTGCGACTGACACAGCCAGTAACCGATAGTTCCAGCGGTCGGTTATCTGTGCCGGTTAAATCAGCAAAACCGATCAGTTGGTCGTTTTATTCCTTATACTGTCACTTTTTCTAGGAAAGCTCTATTATGTCCTGTATCCAGACAGCTTGCTGAGGTGTGATTTTAAAATGTTTTGTGCTTCCGTGTAAACATCTTCATGTCTTTTCCTTCTTTAGTCGGGCGGAGGATCTGCCCCCGACGTGGACGACCCGGAGGCTTTTCCAGCTCTGGCTTAAGCGTCCTGATTGGTAGCTTTGATCAGCCTGCCACTGAGCCCTGCTTCCCCGGGCCCTTCGCTACGAGGCTTGCATGCTAATGGATCCTTCAGCAGATGATATGATGGAAGACTGTCATCCATCCCACTCACCTCTCGTGGACTGAATTTTACTTGTTTTAGAAAAAAAGGAGAAAATTGTACAAAAAAAAAATTGAAAGGACTTCTTGCTACTTGGAAGCAAATTATCGGTAGAGGTTTTGTATTCAGAAATAAAGTAGCAGGGATGTTTTCATACAGTGTTGGCTTTTTTTTTTTTCCTCAGACATGCATTCTCCATGAATACCTTTTTTGTACTGCTGTACTTCTAATGTATGTGTGAAGAGTGTTAGATTGTGGTGCCATTTGGCTTGCTTTCTATTTAAGCCTTAGGTGCACTGCTAGGAATCACGTGACTGTTGTAGAAAGAGATATGGGTTAAAGACTAGCAGCTTCTGCTCTGAAATCCTCAGTGAAAGTAACATTTGATTTGTTGCTCAAGGCCAAAATAATTGATTTGTCTACCTTCAGCATCGTTAATGATAATCTGAGACGTGGTTTTTTTTTTTCTTTTCTTTTTTTTTTTTTTTCTCCTTTTAAAACAGGTTCGACTTATTTGGCCATTGGGAGATTCAGTGTGTTGTATCTGAATTTCAGTGGCTTTGCTCTGAGGATGATCTTCACTCACTCATCACAGCCTTTATTAGTTTTTCAGGTCAAGTTTACATTGCGCAGTCCTCTTTACCCGAACCAGTATCAGAAATCAGTTCTGAATATTCAAAAATCAATCGAATTCATCTTCAGGTTTTCCTTGTGCCCCATGGCTTTTTACAGCAGCACTACTGCATATTTGTTCTGAAAGAAATACCAGGTGTTCAGTGTGCTATGAAACTGTGTGAATTCTAACCCTGCTATTATTCAGACCTCTGTCCATAATTAAAAGACGGTCTATTCATGTTGGGTTGTGTGTGCTTCTGATATAAATCCGTTGATGTCGTCCATTTTTAAAACTACAATAATCAGGATTTTTTTTTTTAAACTGATGAAACGGTGCTGCCGAATTGTCCTGAACCAATCCTTCAGATTAGGTGTCGATTTGTAAAATATTTAGAAACGCAGCTCTGGCAGTAGTACCGGCTACACTCGGTCGCTCCAGGGTTTCACGATGTTGCCGAAATGAACACAATCAAGCGAGCTGTGCGATATTCGGAGCTATATTTGAAAAAAGTTCCAAACCATGTGACGTCGCGATGCGCATTCAGCCAAAGCTCTCTTCGAGTTGTGTGTGTTGAACACGAGTATAGCTAAAATGTCTCATTTATCAACAAACATCACGATCACCGCAAAACAATTTCATGTCGTTTCGATTTTGCCTGTTCGTCAAGAAACACACAAACATCTCTGCAAGTTGTGATTTGAAAAAAGGCACAGCACAATCGAGCTGTTTTGGCCACAACATTAATTTTTTTAAACCCATGAAATCCAAGGTTTTATAATAATGTGCTATTTGAATGTGCAAGGGCTTGTGGCCTATTAACATTTTTAGAAGGAGTCTCCAGTGTCGGTGAAATCGAACAGTCAAAAGTAGTAGTTCCTTCATGATGGAGGACTTTGCAGTTTCTCTGTAGCATGACAATATTTTTTTCCCCTCTTAACAGTTCGAGAGAAAAGGAGAGACCTGACGAAGGAACTACTGTTAGTGTTTGAGTAAGTGATAATGGGAGCTACATTGTATTGCAGGTTTTTCCAAAACATAAAACATCACTAAACTGACTTCTTTTTTTAATTGTCGGGTGATGCAGTGTTGGAGGTATAAGCTGCTTCGCAACGAATGGACAGTTAATGGGAAATATACTTTTGCCTATTAAACGTAACTTCATCATAGTACCCAGTCACTGATTAATTTCCCATAACAGCGTGCCCCCAGGGGTTTTATTCTCATTTATCTCATTTGTCTTATGAGACACTTATGAATTCTGATTCAGTATCTTATTCAGTACATACGGCACTACTCTGAGAGCTTTGCCATTTTGTAGCCATGTATGGAAATCCCATAATGCACTGCTTACCATCTATTCAAAATGCAAGCACGTTGTTTGGGGTATATATCTGTTGTTTTAAACCCCATCAGAAGCACCAACAATCTACAGTTTCTCTATGCGTTCTTTTTAAAAGTCTGAACTCGCACAGAACCATGGGATTATTGTTAAAAGTTTCTTGCATATTGCCTAATGCATATCTGATTGGCTGCCCCCTGGTGATACAATACCTCTCATTTGCATAAAGTTGACATTCTCACGTGCATTTTTCATCCCATAGTTTTTATTTATTCATTTACACAAAAGCAATATCAGAGCTCTGGGTATCAGGTAATGTTTTACCCGAATGATTTATTTCATGACATCTACAAATATCTTTAGCCCCACTGCTTCCATTGTCATGACTTTGGCAGTCGAATCAGATGTGTTTTTGAGTTCAGACACCAAGAAACTGCCTTAGGATACTAACTATCCATCATGTGTTTTGCGATTCGTGAAGAAGTGTTAATTTTTGTCAGAAATGTTTTCATTTAGTCTTAGTCCTGTGTCAAAATGTACATTTATTCTTGTAATTTAATTTAAAAAGTGGAACTTTCATATATTGTAGCTTCATTACACATAAAGTGAAGTTTCAAGCTTTTTTGTTTTGTTTTAATCTTGATGATTATGGCTTACAGCTGACGGAAATAAAAAATCCAGTATCTCAACATTTTAGAGTAAAGGATTTATAACACCGAAATGTCGACCTTCTGAAAAGTGGTCATTTATGCACTCAGTACTTAATGTGTAATGAATCTAGAATATATGAAAGTTCCACTTTTTTTAATTACATTACCGGAAAAAACGAACTTTTCCACAATATTCTTATTTTTTTAGGTACACCTGTATTTTAGTCAACCATAACCTGTTTGTTTTTTCCCTCGGGCATTTTAGTCTTATCTTAGTCAAAGAAAACACGAGTAGTTTAGTTTTACTCCGTGAAAACTATTGATGTTTTTGCCACTGAAAGTCTAGTCTAATCTAATCTAACCCAAATGAACGTTAGCTTGAAATCTCCTCACTGTGTCATTTGTCCAAAACTACAAAAATCTTCTCCTCATGAATTGTAGGTCTGATTGACTTGAACTGTGGTACACATGTGTGGGATACATGTATTTTTAATCGGGCGATAAGCATTAAGGAATCAAATTTAAATTGGCCGAACTGTTAACCTATTGGGGATTTGACATCTGTTGCACGTATTTCTTGTGTCCATAAATCAATGGAACAATAACCCATGGACTTAATCTGTGCCACACACAATGAGGACACTACAGTATGTTATCATGTGAAATGGCAACTTCATATCTCCAAAAACGATGACATTATAAGCAATAATAATGTATCGCTATTGCTTTACACATCCGCTAGTCATGAAACGGATCCTCCGATTCAATCACCAGTGCATAAGAAGACGCTTGACAATGTTGAGTAAGGAATCTGAGAAATGGGTGAATGTAACATGAAAAAGAGATTCATTGTGAATATCTGAAATATTCATGTTCAGCTAAATGCTAACACACACTACCAGTGGATGTCTCCAGTCTGTTCACGTGCTCCAAAATTCTCACTGACTCCTCAGGCCCTTTACACGTGTGCGAGCTTGGGGCCATGCACACGCATCCTTGGCTTTCTGGCAAGGGTGGGCTGACTGTTAGGCAGGCGGTCTGTGGCTGATTCTTCGAAAGCTAATGCTAACAAAAACAGTAAGTCTTCTTTTCAGAACCATGAAGCTTGGTCAATGTTCTACTGTGGCACACTGAAACCAGAGAGTACTTACACTTCTCACAAAGCATGGGTCTAATCAGTATAGGTGGCGCTACAGGCGAATGATGGCATTTCGACCTTCACCAGGCCGAAATGTCTGAAAGTTGGTAGGCATGTCTTGTTGCTCATGAGGAACAAAAAAGTCTCAAGAACCCATAGTGTCCGCATGAGGGATTTTTCTCTACGATGATCGTTTGTGGAAAACTACAAAAATGAACTTAAAATCTGCCATTGATCCAAATGCACTAAAATGATGCATCACTGGGATCCATTTCTCCACCACGTCAGGTTTGAAACGGTCTGCAACCTTGAGGAGGAATCCGCCATTGCTGCTTTCAGCTATATTTTTCATTTTGGGAGATGATAGAAAGGAGCGACTGCTCCTCCAGTTAGTAATGAATAATTTCATTACCCCACCACCACGTGTAAAAGTAATCCCGATCAAATCATTTACTGTAGTGTTAGTCTTAACTGAGCATGACTCATAACAATAGATCGTTGCTGGTCAGTCTTTTAAACATTTTCTGTTTCCTGACCAAAAGTTCTGCACAGACTATAAAATCATTTGGAAAGTCCATCATTTAATAATTACACAAAACAAAACAAAAAGGGCATGACGGCTGAGTTCGAACATCATTGAGGCTTTTAGTCATAAATTCACAAATTATTATGTACAAAAGTATTTACACCTGCATAATAGCAAAAACTGAGGTAAGTTAAAAAGGCTAAAAAAAACCAACAACCTCGTATTAAAGCTCTGAAAACATGACGTAAGGAACCACATGACCTAAAATATCATTATAAACTCATAATTGTATAATTGAGTGATGTTTTATAATAAACATGAACATACTGATCAGGTGTTAGTGTTAACTGCTTAAAAAGGACAGTTTGCATAAAAAACATCATGAGGATGACAAATCTATGCATCATAATGATTCATTAACACAGAGGTTCACGCACAATCTAAGAAATCACTGCAGTCTATTTTCACTGAGTCTAGAGTCAATTTTCCTCCGATGGATATGAGCGGCTCCAGGAAGGGGCTCTTGGGGCAGGGGAAGAAGTCAAACGCCTCGTGTTCTTCGTCACCATCATCATCATCATCATCCTCTCCTCCACTCATCACTCCGTGAGTAGAAATGTAGTCCACGGTAATGTCTGTGCTCCTGGAGGCCTGGGTGGCGTCCGAGCTGCTTGACTCGTTGGAGAAACTTTTGAGGTAAGAGCTGATGATGTTATGTTGATACGGTGCCGATTCGTCCTGCAGGTTGACTGGGTGTAGTGTTTCCTCGGTGGAGACTGGCTCGTCTTCAGGTAATTTCTCCTGGGGAAATTCCTCCACCTCCACAGAATTCGGCTCCTCTTCACTCTTGCTGGAGTCGCTGAGGTGCAGCTGCAGTTTCATCTCACCCTGTGTGGAGATGAGGAATGATAGTACAAGCCAGAACACACTGAACACCTGCCAAGTCTATCATAAAGGTGAAATACTATCAGAAATTACTAGAATGCAGAGATGCCAACAATAGGCAAGTAAAGGAAACCCCGACAACCCCACCACAGGATTTTACAAAAAGTCTGTCGTTGGATGAGATTGGCACTATTTAAACTAACAGCAACTCCAACACTTTTTACTTACAAAAGAGCCCACAGTCTCATCCACTTGTTTCAAAACAAAGTGAAAGCAACTACTACCCGAAGCACATGTTCGTCTTTCACACCTTGCATTCTTTCCCTTTCAAATAAGTGACATTTCCGCCAGGTGAATTTTGTTTGCGGTCTGACTTCTGCTCAAAAGCATGGTTTTAAGTCTCTCCTCCTTTGCCGTAGCAACGTGTCAAAAACTGTAAATGCTACAGCTGTGGCTCAGGTGGTAGAGCGGGTTGTCCACTAATCATAAGGTTGGTGGTTCGATTCCCGGCCCACGTGACTCCACATACATAAGTGTCCTTGGCCAAGACACTGAACCCCAAGATGCTCCCGATGGCCTTGCGTGGCAGCTCTGCTACCACTGGTGTGTGAGTGTGTGTGTGAATGAGTATAAGTGCAGACGTCTATCGCTGCCATAACTGCTACCTCGAGTCAGACCTCAAACCTCAGAGCGGTCCATTATCAGTTTATCTAGACACAATGAATCATATCTAGCTGATACTGACATCAATCATTGTAGCGTTGTAGGTATTTTGACCGAATCCTTTGAGTACCAGGACCTAAAGATCAGCTGTGGAGTCAATATAGTAATACCTTTTATTTTTGAACAGAAAAATAAATAAATAAATAAAGAAAGAAAGAAAGAAAGTGGTGGTCTGGGAAATCCTGTGCTTAAATTCATGCAAACAGCCAAAAAAAAGCATGCTGATTTTTCAGCCAAACTGGGTTTTTTTTTCTACTGACAATAACTTCGACACAACTTTAAGAAACCATAAATATATTGAAATATATTTCAATAAAAAAAAAATGCACATCCTGCATACATCATGCTGTGGAGTGACTGTTAAGTGCGGTTTCCTCCCAGTAAATGTCACACTTTGATCATGTCGTTAGTTATCTACGTGTCATAACCAAGAAGTTCAGTTTAAAACCAGACACCTACTGTCAAAATGTCTATTATGCTCCTGCATCGTAACATCATCACAACAGTGAAGAGTTCCATTTATTTATGATTATTTATCCTCATAAATACTACTGTGCTATAAAGATCTGACCCTGGTGCTGTAAATCTGTGGTTTTCAAAGTGGGGGCCGCCAGGGGGCGCTCGGGGGACCTAAACAATTTGGTGAGCCCATCCCTAGTATGTTTTCTTTTTCTCACTCTCAGA
>JAOUWY010000030.1:6311280-6321700 GCA_025728095.1 Prietella phreatophila
CCCTTCCCCTATGTAATCATTTACACAGTGCAGAAGGCTTCTCGAAAAGTTTGTGCAACAAACAGTGTAGAAAATGTTTTTGTTTGTTTTTTTTACTGGTTTTTATTTTTATTTTACTTTTTTAGGAACACGTTAAAGAAACGGTTCCCTGAGAGAAAATATCTGCTTCCTGATACTGTACATCAACATTGAAGAAAAAAAAAGAAAGAAAAAGAAAAAGAGATGAGTCTGGACATTTGTTCAAGTAGTACACGATCTCGCGAGGGAAATCAAAACGGAGGTCATTATATTCACAGATCACAAAACACCGAGGATGAGAGGGAGTCAGCGTACAGGCAAGTCAGCAGTACTGCTTTGTAGGAGGGATCAGTAGGGGGCGCTCTGCTTTCAGTGAGGAAGGAGGAGCCGTACGGTTCTGTGACAGCTTCCGGCTTGTTCTTCCACTTTGCCTAGCGTGTTTTCCTCATGAGGGAAAAGATAGCCCCTTCAAAAACATCCGTTCTGGGATGAGTGAAAAGTGAGGACGGGTTTAAAAAAATGAGGTTAGTGGTGAGAAATGAGACGTAATGCGATGATATGATATGAAGAGAGAGGAAGGAGCAGCACGGTGCAACCCTGCACTGCACTGCAGGAAGGCAGGGATTACCTTCAGATATGCATAGAGTAAGAAAACAGAAAGCACTGACGTCTACTAGAGGTTGGGGATTAGTCAACATCTAAACATCTTGGTGTAGAACTTAATACAAGCACACAATAAATATGTATTTGTCGACCACATCCCATGTACTTCTTCAACTCTAAGCATCCGCGTATCCCTTTCAAAGAAGACCAGCGACCTCTAATAAACCCAATGATGCCGTGATGCGGTAAAGGCTACGTACAAAATACGCAGCGCTGTCATCTCTAAACAGTAAAAACCGCCATAAATCACTAGGTACATATAGAAAAAACACCAGCATGTCCAAAGACAAGTAATAAAATTACCCTGTATTGCTTGTGTAAGATTCGTATAAATCTTAGAAGTACGTCGTTCTAATCGTTAGACATATTGTCAAAAAAACGTATTGGAAGTATGAGTCAGGAAGATTGAGGAGAAGTCCATAATGTTAAAAACACACCACTGCTTCATTGCTTTCTGTATGTAAACTCAAACTATTAACATGAAGCACAGCAGAGTGAGTACAGAAGTAGGTCTCATTCGGTATCGTGTATAAAAGATTGAGCAGTGCAGCGTTTTTCTCTACTGCAACAGTCTTGTGTAAAAATAGTCTGAAATTCTAGTCTCACATGTGGACTCACAGTTAAGGCAAACGTACAGCACAAAACACGTCTTGATGTAGCCCCAAAATGTCGGAAATGAATGTTTACGCTAGCGTACAAGCTCTAGCCACTAAGCCACTTCCACGTCATGAAATAAAAACGCATGATCAAATCGGAATGCCTACCATCACTCCTGATGCAACACCAGCAGCAAAATATTCTCTGTTCCAGCAGTTACACCATGGTTCAAAGCATATCGTAGTCAAAGTGTGTCATATTTTACACAGTTCTTACTTGCTGATTAGCCGTTGTGGTCCCTCTTACAAAAAAAGGTCCTTGAGGTTTCTATCCAAGTTAAATTACACACGAAATGTCTAGCAACTGTGATGATGGATAAAATAAAGTGGGGATTCCACAATAAAATGATAAAAGACATTTTATAGAGAAGTACTAACTAGCTAGAGTACTAGCTAGGCTTAGTTGCTCCAATTACTCCTGCTATTTACTCCGATTACAATCCTGCTAGTTACTCCGATTACAATCCTGCTAGTTACTCCGATTACAGTCCTGCTAGCCAGCTAGCTTATTTTAGTTGATTTATGTTTACTACAACAGTGTCTTTTTGCTAGTCAGGTTATTGAAAAGCAGCTGGTTAGATTTAGAAAACGTTTACACTTTTTCTTAATGTTTAACAAAAAAAAAAAATTAAACTGATTTCAAGATAAAGGAAGTAAGCAGTAGTTGTCAGATAATAGAACAGTATCTATCAGTCCATACAGGAATTCGCAGAGCTTTATTGTGATTGTTGTGGCCAACAACGTTTGATTTCGGTGCGACTTTTAAATTTTTTTAAATTTGCGATGCAAGTTTTTGAGTTATTGTGTTTTTTTTGCAGAAATCTACTTGAATTGGTGAAATTGCAATCGCAATTTTTTTCACAGTGATGTTTGTTGGTAAATGAGACCTTTTCGCTGTACTCATCTTCGACGCATGTGAATCAAAGAGGGCTGTGGCTGAATGCGAGTTGTGACGACGTCACATGGCGCATATTGACCCGAATAGGCGGAAAATCTGAAGTAATTTTGAAAAATTCCACACTTCTTCGAATTTGCTTGATTTTTCGTTCATTTCTGCGATCCTGGAGGGACTGATCTATAGCATTAGAGGGGTTCTGTCATGGTCACTACACCGTTTGCATTTGTCACAGTCCTCGTAGTGCAGGAGTTGGGACTAATCACAACACAAAGTGTTGTCTAGAAAATTGTCTGGAAAAAAATCTTTACTGAGATTACTGATGGATTGCTGTGTTTCAGGTTTATACCTTATAGCAGAAAAATCCTCTTGTAATGAAACCTACATCACCTCATGCTGGTTTTTACTGATTTATTCATGCTCTTTTTGTCTTAAATCTCTGACGTCAAAAAGTGTTATACAAAAATAAAACTGAATTGAATATAGAGCTATTTCTGTACTCGGATCTCATGACTACAGGGCTTTATTACATTTGAGCCTGAGTCATACAGGAACGAGTGTTACAGAAATAAACAAGTGCTCATTAATCTTGTAGTCTGGACCCGGATATGTGCGGGAAGCCCGCACACTCAGATCAACTCAACAGTTTCTACTGTCATGTCAAACAACGAGCTCATGAATATTTGATAGTGTGCTGTGATCTACAGTTAATCTCTTAGACATGTGGTTAACAGTCAACATGGTTAACAGCATTACTTTTAGTAGGTTATATACAACAGATACTGCAGATCAGCTCAAATCTGATTTCAGCAGGGAAGATTTCAAAATCAGACATTCAAGGGTTCATGTATATTTTGTTCATTTGTTTTTTTTGTTTCAAAATGAAAACATCCATCCATTCATTTTCTATACCACTGCGCTGATCCTTACTGAGTCGCAGGGAACCTGGAGCCTATCCCAGGGAGCATGGGGTGCAAAGCGGGGTACACCCTGGATGGGATGTCAATCCATTACATGACACACTCACATACACATTCACACACCCATTCATACACTATGGACAGTTTGGGCACGCCAATCAGCCTACCATGCATGTCTTTGGACTGGGGGAGGAAACCATAGTACCCGGAGGAAACCTCCGCAGCACGGGGAGAACATGCAAACTCCTCACACACAGAGCAGGGGCAGGAAGCAAACCCCCGACCCTGGAGGTGTGAGGAGAACATGCTAACCACTAAGCCACCGTCCGGCCCAAAATTGAAAACAAAAAATAATAATAATTTCTAACAATAATTAATACAAAAATTGTCTTGTATTTCTCCTGAAATAAACCAGCAGGATTTTCCAGGTGCTACAATATAATAATACTGTAATTACCCAATGTTTATAATCGGAAATATTAAAAAACAGAATAAGGCATGTATGGTCTGTAGCCTACATGTACTACCAGGTTGACTCTGTTCACACTGCATAGTCCTTTAGTCAACATGTTTTATTTTTAGACATGTGGTCAAAAATGGTAGAAATAATTGAAAATGTGTCAGTTTTATTTAAAAAATATTTTACAGAAAAAAACACCTATTTTAGTGCAATTAAACAAAAAGCTCTTCGCTTATTTTCCCATTTTCATTTTTGGAAAAAAAAGGAATTCACAGTTGTATTTGTATGTGGGTTTTAAACTTATTACTGGCCATGTGACTCAGTCTGTCCATTTGAATCTGCTTTCATTTGTTTTTATTAAAGATGCACTGATGTATCGGTCTAAATATCCGATGATCAGGTCTGATTATATCCTGTCAATCAAAAGAGGGCGGGAAAACACATCGATTCCGTGCTGTGTGTAATGATGATCTCTCTTATGTGGAATGACGACAAAACTGTGGTTTGTAATCTCTAATCACTGCAATGATCAAAATTACACCGGATGCTGCAGCAGTGAAGCGGGAGTTTCGGGTCAAATTTTTTTTTACTGCGCCGCTCGTGCTGAATTAAAGCGCAAGTACAACGTTGAAAGATTTAAATGAAGATTTGTTAACAAAAAAAGTATATATATTGCACAAAAAAAATGTATTTGTACAGTAGTATATCCAGTTAATGTTAATATATAAAAAGTTTATATTATATATTACCAGTTTGATGTTCAGTGATGAAGTAGAAATGCTTTTGTTTCTGGAGAGTGAATGTGAGACTAACAGGAGGTTTTTTTTAGAATTCAGTCCAAGTTAATATGAATTAGTAACATTCAATAAGTTAATAATCTTACTTTAATCTTCAGAATGTAGTTCATGTGTTCATGTTAATTAGAGTAATATATTTTCTGTTTATAAGACCAGGCACTGTGAAACAACTTGAAATGGAGAGAATAAAGTTGATATTTGCATTTCCTTTAGAATTGTGGATTTAATTATTATTTATAAGAAGGTATAAAAGGCAAAACTATCGGTATCGGCCGATATCACTCTGAATAATCGGTTATCGTATTGGCTCAGAACATGAATATCGGTGCATCTCTAGTTTTTATTCGTCAGAGCTCTAAGACAAGCACAGCATGAATGAAAACCAGTATGATAATGTCGAACAGCTCCATCCTGTTCAGATTTTTTTTTCCCTTCTTTGCTCTGTATATGTTCATATGTTGTACATTACTGTGCAAAAGTTCTAGGCACATGCAAAGAAATGCTGTTGAGCAAAGATGTCTTCAAAATAATGAAATGAAATGTTTCTTCATAAAAGAATACTATAAAGAGCAATAAACAGTAATAAATGAAACAAAGTTAGTATTTGGTGCAACAACCCTTTGCTTCAAAAAAAATTCATATACTAGTCTCAGGTACAATTAGTGCAGTTTTATAAGGAAATGATCTGTAAGTTTTCTTGAGCATCTTGCAGAACCAGGCATGGTTCTTCTGGAGACTTTGACTATCACATTTGCTTCTTATTTTTGCAGCAAAGTCCAGCAGCCTTCATTTTATATATATATATATATAAAATGAAGGCTGCTGGACTTTGCTGCAAAAATAAGAAGCAAATGTGATAGTCAAAGTCTCCAGAAGAACCATGCCTGGTTCTGCAAGATGCTCAAGAAAACTTACAGATCATTTCCTTATAAAACTGCACTAATTGTACCTGAGACTAGTATATGAATTTTTTTTGAAGCAAAGGGTTGTTGCACCAAATACTAACTTTGTTTCATTTATTACTGTTTATTGCTCTTTATAGTATTCTTTTATGAAGAAACATTTCATTTCATTATTTTGAAGACATCTTTGCTCAACAGCATTTCTTTGCATGTGCCTAGAACTTTTGCACAGTAATGTACAACATATGAACATATACAGAGCAAAGAAGGGAAAAAAAAATCTGAACAGGATGGAGCTGTTCGACATTATCATACTGGTTTTCATTCATGCTGTGCTTGTCTTAGAGCTCTGACGAATAAAAACTAGAGATGCACCGATATTCATGTTCTGAGCCAATACGATAACCGATTATTCAGAGTGATATCGGCCGATACCGATAGTTTTGCCTTTTATACCTTCTTATAAATAATAATTAAATCCACAATTCTAAAGGAAATGCAAATATCAACTTTATTCTCTCCATTTCAAGTTGTTTCACAGTGCCTGGTCTTATAAACAGAAAATATATTACTCTAATTAACATGAACACATGAACTACATTCTGAAGATTAAAGTAAGATTATTAACTTATTGAATGTTACTAATTCATATTAACTTGGACTGAATTCTAAAAAAAACCTCCTGTTAGTCTCACATTCACTCTCCAGAAACAAAAGCATTTCTACTTCATCACTGAACATCAAACTGGTAATATATAATATAAACTTTTTATATATTAACATTAACTGGATATACTACTGTACAAATACATTTTTTTTGTGCAATATATATACTTTTTTTGTTAACAAATCTTCATTTAAATCTTTCAACGTTGTACTTGCGCTTTAATTCAGCACGAGCGGCGCAGTAAAAAAAAATTTGACCCGAAACTCCCGCTTCACTGCTGCAGCATCCGGTGTAATTTTGATCATTGCAGTGATTAGAGATTACAAACCACAGTTTTGTCGTCATTCCACATAAGAGAGATCATCATTACACACAGCACGGAATCGATGTGTTTTCCCGCCCTCTTTTGATTGACAGGATATAATCAGACCTGATCATCGGATATTTAGACCGATACATCAGTGCATCTTTAATAAAAACAAATGAAAGCAGATTCAAATGGACAGACTGAGTCACATGGCCAGTAATAAGTTTAAAACCCACATACAAATACAACTGTGAATTCCTTTTTTTTCCAAAAATGAAAATGGGAAAATAAGCGAAGAGCTTTTTGTTTAATTGCACTAAAATAGGTGTTTTTTTCTGTAAAATATTTTTTAAATAAAACTGACACATTTTCAATTATTTCTACCATTTTTGACCACATGTCTAAAAATAAAACATGTTGACTAAAGGACTATGCAGTGTGAACAGAGTCAACCTGGTAGTACATGTAGGCTACAGACCATACATGCCTTATTCTGTTTTTTAATATTTCCGATTATAAACATTGGGTAATTACAGTATTATTATATTGTAGCACCTGGAAAATCCTGCTGGTTTATTTCAGGAGAAATACAAGACAATTTTTGTATTAATTATTGTTAGAAATTATTATTATTTTTTGTTTTCAATTTTGGGCCGGACGGTGGCTTAGTGGTTAGCATGTTCTCCTCACACCTCCAGGGTCGGGGGTTTGCTTCCTGCCCCTGCTCTGTGTGTGAGGAGTTTGCATGTTCTCCCCGTGCTGCGGAGGTTTCCTCCGGGTACTATGGTTTCCTCCCCCAGTCCAAAGACATGCATGGTAGGCTGATTGGCGTGCCCAAACTGTCCATAGTGTATGAATGGGTGTGTGAATGTGTATGTGAGTGTGTCATGTAATGGATTGACATCCCATCCAGGGTGTACCCCGCTTTGCACCCCATGCTCCCTGGGATAGGCTCCAGGTTCCCTGCGACTCAGTAAGGATCAGCGCAGTGGTATAGAAAATGAATGGATGGATGTTTTCATTTTGAAACAAAAAAAACAAATGAACAAAATATACATGAACCCTTGAATGTCTGATTTTGAAATCTTCCCTGCTGAAATCAGATTTGAGCTGATCTGCAGTATCTGTTGTATATAACCTACTAAAAGTAATGCTGTTAACCATGTTGACTGTTAACCACATGTCTAAGAGATTAACTGTAGATCACAGCACACTATCAAATATTCATGAGCTCGTTGTTTGACATGACAGTAGAAACTGTTGAGTTGATCTGAGTGTGCGGGCTTCCCGCACATATCCGGGTCCAGACTACAAGATTAATGAGCACTTGTTTATTTCTGTAACACTCGTTCCTGTATGACTCAGGCTCAAATGTAATAAAGCCCTGTAGTCATGAGATCCGAGTACAGAAATAGCTCTATATTCAATTCAGTTTTATTTTTGTATAACACTTTTTGACGTCAGAGATTTAAGACAAAAAGAGCATGAATAAATCAGTAAAAACCAGCATGAGGTGATGTAGGTTTCATTACAAGAGGATTTTTCTGCTATAAGGTATAAACCTGAAACACAGCAATCCATCAGTAATCTCAGTAAAGATTTTTTTCCAGACAATTTTCTAGACAACACTTTGTGTTGTGATTAGTCCCAACTCCTGCACTACGAGGACTGTGACAAATGCAAACGGTGTAGTGACCATGACAGAACCCCTCTAATGCTATAGATCAGTCCCTCCAGGATCGCAGAAATGAACGAAAAATCAAGCAAATTCGAAGAAGTGTGGAATTTTTCAAAATTACTTCAGATTTTCCGCCTATTCGGGTCAATATGCGCCATGTGACGTCGTCACAACTCGCATTCAGCCACAGCCCTCTTTGATTCACATGCGTCGAAGATGAGTACAGCGAAAAGGTCTCATTTACCAACAAACATCACTGTGAAAAAAATTGCGATTGCAATTTCACCAATTCAAGTAGATTTCTGCAAAAAAAACACAATAACTCAAAAACTTGCATCGCAAATTTAAAAAAATTTAAAAGTCGCACCGAAATCAAACGTTGTTGGCCACAACAATCACAATAAAGCTCTGCGAATTCCTGTATGGACTGATAGATACTGTTCTATTATCTGACAACTACTGCTTACTTCCTTTATCTTGAAATCAGTTTAATTTTTTTTTTTTGTTAAACATTAAGAAAAAGTGTAAACGTTTTCTAAATCTAACCAGCTGCTTTTCAATAACCTGACTAGCAAAAAGACACTGTTGTAGTAAACATAAATCAACTAAAATAAGCTAGCTGGCTAGCAGGACTGTAATCGGAGTAACTAGCAGGATTGTAATCGGAGTAACTAGCAGGATTGTAATCGGAGTAAATAGCAGGAGTAATTGGAGCAACTAAGCCTAGCTAGTACTCTAGCTAGTTAGTACTTCTCTATAAAATGTCTTTTATCATTTTATTGTGGAATCCCCACTTTATTTTATCCATCATCACAGTTGCTAGACATTTCGTGTGTAATTTAACTTGGATAGAAACCTCAAGGACCTTTTTTTGTAAGAGGGACCACAACGGCTAATCAGCAAGTAAGAACTGTGTAAAATATGACACACTTTGACTACGATATGCTTTGAACCATGGTGTAACTGCTGGAACAGAGAATATTTTGCTGCTGGTGTTGCATCAGGAGTGATGGTAGGCATTCCGATTTGATCATGCGTTTTTATTTCATGACGTGGAAGTGGCTTAGTGGCTAGAGCTTGTACGCTAGCGTAAACATTCATTTCCGACATTTTGGGGCTACATCAAGACGTGTTTTGTGCTGTACGTTTGCCTTAACTGTGAGTCCACATGTGAGACTAGAATTTCAGACTATTTTTACACAAGACTGTTGCAGTAGAGAAAAACGCTGCACTGCTCAATCTTTTATACACGATACCGAATGAGACCTACTTCTGTACTCACTCTGCTGTGCTTCATGTTAATAGTTTGAGTTTACATACAGAAAGCAATGAAGCAGTGGTGTGTTTTTAACATTATGGACTTCTCCTCAATCTTCCTGACTCATACTTCCAATACGTTTTTTTGACAATATGTCTAACGATTAGAACGACGTACTTCTAAGATTTATACGAATCTTACACAAGCAATACAGGGTAATTTTATTACTTGTCTTTGGACATGCTGGTGTTTTTTCTATATGTACCTAGTGATTTATGGCGGTTTTTACTGTTTAGAGATGACAGCGCTGCGTATTTTGTACGTAGCCTTTACCGCATCACGGCATCATTGGGTTTATTAGAGGTCGCTGGTCTTCTTTGAAAGGGATACGCGGATGCTTAGAGTTGAAGAAGTACATGGGATGTGGTCGACAAATACATATTTATTGTGTGCTTGTATTAAGTTCTACACCAAGATGTTTAGATGTTGACTAATCCCCAACCTCTAGTAGACGTCAGTGCTTTCTGTTTTCTTACTCTATGCATATCTGAAGGTAATCCCTGCCTTCCTGCAGTGCAGTGCAGGGTTGCACCGTGCTGCTCCTTCCTCTCTCTTCATATCATATCATCGCATTACGTCTCATTTCTCACCACTAACCTCATTTTTTTAAACCCGTCCTCACTTTTCACTCATCCCAGAACGGATGTTTTTGAAGGGGCTATCTTTTCCCTCATGAGGAAAACACGCTAGGCAAAGTGGAAGAACAAGCCGGAAGCTGTCACAGAACCGTACGGCTCCTCCTTCCTCACTGAAAGCAGAGCGCCCCCTACTGATCCCTCCTACAAAGCAGTACTGCTGACTTGCCTGTACGCTGACTCCCTCTCATCCTCGGTGTTTTGTGATCTGTGAATATAATGACCTCCGTTTTGATTTCCCTCGCGAGATCGTGTACTACTTGAACAAATGTCCAGACTCATCTCTTTTTCTTTTTCTTTCTTTTTTTTTCTTCAATGTTGATGTACAGTATCAGGAAGCAGATATTTTCTCTCAGGGAACCGTTTCTTTAACGTGTTCCTAAAAAAGTAAAATAAAAATAAAAACCAGTAAAAAAAACAAACAAAAACATTTTCTACACTGTTTGTTGCACAAACTTTTCGAGAAGCCTTCTGCACTGTGTAAATGATTACATAGGGGAAGGG
>JAOUWY010000030.1:6427306-6441078 GCA_025728095.1 Prietella phreatophila
AACTATAAAATACTTTTATTAACCTATAAAGCACTAAACGGTCTCGCACCACAATATCTAAGCGACCTTTTGGTTTTTTATGATCTGCCACACGTACTTAGATCAAAAGATGCAGGCTATTTGACGGTACCTCGAATAGTGAAGGCTACAGCAGGTGGAAGAGCCTTCGCTTATAGAGCCACACATTCAAGGAACAGTCTTCCTATTAGTGTTTGGGACTCAGACACAGTCTCTGAGTTTAAGTCTAGGCTTAAAACGTATTTGTTTATTCAAGCCTACCCTGACTAGATTCTATCTTACTGCGTTGTTGCGGCAGGAACAGGATTTGTGCAGAAGGCTCAGCTGCTCAGACCCCTGGAACATTTATGAGCAGTGGTGGCTTAGAGATGTTGGACTACTGATTGGAAGGTCATAAGTTCAAACTGCAGCACTGCCAAGGGTCCTTGAGCAAGGCCCTTCACCCTCAACTGCTCACATGTATAAATGAGATGAATGTAAGTCGCTCTGGATAAGGCTGTGTGCCAAATGCTGTAAATAAATAATTACTAAATATGTGAGTGCCTTTACAACATTAGCAGTTCTGCCTCGTTGATGAGAGAACTGTTGTAGCCTCAAGGTTGGTGAGTTCGGAGATGCTTTTCTACTCAACGCGGTTGTAAAGAGTGGCGATTTGTCTTACTGTAGCCTTCCAGTTATTGTGACTCCATCTGGCCATTCTTCTCTGACCCCTCTCATCAACAAGGAATTTCCACCCTTCAAACTGTCACTCATTGGATGTTTTTTTTGTTTTGTTTGTTTGTTTTTCGCACCATTCCGTGTTAACTCTAAATGCTATTGTGTACCAGATCAGCAGTTTCTGAAATACTCAAACATGCCAAGGTCAAAGTCAATGAGATCATATATTTTCCACATACTGGTGTTTGACGTGAACATTAACGGAAGCTTGTTACCTGTATATGCATGAGTTCATGCACTGCACTGCTTCCATGTGATTGGCTGATTGCAGGAATGTGGAGGAGTACAGGAGTATGGTGAGTATAACACTCAAATGATTATTTCCTAGCGCAAGGGTGAACAATGGGTGAGCGAGAAATATACAGATATTTTGGTTTAGACAGTTTGTGTCAGCATCAGTACTAAAGTAAGCATTAAATCAAATTCTAAAAGGTTTTGCACAAATAGTTTTAAACATGCTGACTACTCTCTATTCCTCAGTGAACTGGGAGATATATTTATACTGCAAATACAACATTTGATTGAAGGTCCATGTAGGATAGCATTATTTATTCGTGCACTGACACACATCACTTACTGCAGGTAGATTCAGCCTCGTCAGATTCGTCTAGGCATTCAGGCTCTCCGTCACACTTCCAGCGAGCAGGTACACACTGTCCACTCTTACAGGTAAAGTCTGCCGAAGAACATGTGGTCTTCACTGCGACAAAAAAACAAAACATTTCATTTATTATATATATAAAAAAAAGCTAATTCTTTTACTATAGTCAGCTCATATTAATATCACATTAGTACGTTCTATTTTCTATAAAAAATAACTCTCCGTACATACTTTCAGCCCTTTAAAACTGGAACATTTCACAAATCTATTCAATCCCACTGACAAAAGCTGCCCTGGATTACAAAAGAGAAAAGAAACATATGCATTAAAAGCTATAACCTTGCCTCCCATGTGATTTCCAAATTACAAACGACAAAATTAAATGTGCCTTAATGTGCCTTTAGTGGCATCTCCTTTCTTGTTAAGACCTTTAGCTTGTGAAAAGGCCTTCAACGAACTGAATGATTGCTCCTTTAAGACCCATTATACCAGCGTAGGTATACGTAAAGAATAGGGTAGTCGTGAGCGTGTATGTGTCTGGGAATGTGTGTAGTGATGAAAAAAACAAAAACAAAAAAGGGAATCCCGGAAATTTATAGCAAGTGTAAAAGAGCCCAAGGGAGGTCAGACTGACTGGCTAGTCGCGCAACAGATCCCTCAAGGAGCGTCCAGAAAAGCATCAGGTAGTAATAGTACAAACATCTACACCTGTTTGAAATGATCCATCACATATGGAGTCAAAAGCCAGAATATATTGATTACTACGACTCTTTATCAAAAAATCAATAAATGAAATGTGGTATTTAAAAGGTCTTTCAGTCAAATTAAAATGGGTGTTTCAGGGCTTTTTATACATGTGCCTTAACGTTATGGATGTCAATAACAGAGAATATTTAGGAATATAAAAGTACAAATAACTAGTTTTAGAGATATTCTAGTTTTGTATTATTTTCTAGTTCATCACTTCCAAAAAAATTACAAAATATTTAGATGATTTATCCTAGCACTAGTACCAGTTTTGTACTCGTCCAATTAAATGCCCTCTAGAAAGTAATGCCCATCCCCCAGAGGGGGCGTGTCTTGCTCTACATCTACATTAGCAGTTTGTTAGCCACAGACGTTTTACATCTTCCTGCACACTATTCCATTTGCCAACCATCTCTTGGTTGAGGAAAACAAGTTTGCTGAATTTTCTTCATTTTGAACAAGTTCACAGTTACGTGAGTTTTTGCAGGAGTGTTTTACCAACTTGGAATATTCATCCTCAGAATGATTAAGAACACATTTCTATCTTTATATGCAAATGGTGCTTCTCCAGCAGTAAGAGTCACTAATATGATTTTATCCACCATTCCTGCTAATGCCCTTGATGTTCTCCATCACCAGTTGTGCCCCTGATGGTTGACCTCGTCTCCAACACATACAAGATAACGCCAGAAAAACCAAAAAAAAAAAAAAACATGGTGTCTCCAAGTCTATAATATCATCCTTGTTAAATCTCACAGGTTTGGCTGAAGGTGGTGATGATAAATCTTCCACAGTTGAAAAAAAGTTCTTGTTAAACTCATTACTCTCCATATTTAGCTAGTTCACTAAGCTACTGTCAAGTTTGTTCAAATTGAGTGGGAGTGTGGCATATCTCAAATGCTTTTGGCTATAAATCACTCAAGTACTGCAATACGCCATCACTATGACTTCTACATCAACAAAATGCATTAAATGGCTGCTTATAAGCCATTTCATCAGTGTTATGAAAATGAGAAAGTAAAACCAGAAAAAAGAATAAACACTGTCAAACCTTATGTGAGATAAAGACTTCAATAGATAGTAAAAGCCATTTCTCCTTTGGAACAGTGCTCAAATCCATGTCTATGAGTCTCCCAACAGCCCAAGATCATTTAATCTAAGCCCCTTCTATCTTCTGGACCGACTCTCCCACAGAAGCAGAGACTTTAGCATTTCTCTTCCTTATCTCGCTCTAAAACCAGGACTGCAGGGCTACAGGTTCAGTTCCTCTTGGGATTACAAAATGAGATGACCAGCTAGCGGCAAGCCCCTTTTAATTACCAAAGATCCTTCACCAGCCTTATCTCAAGGACAAAGCCGGACGTGACTACCCCAGACTGCTACCTTCTACACTTTTCACCTGGATTATAGTGCTCTTAAGAAAAGGCTTTGAGATTGCAAAATGTGTTATAATTATCCAGAACAGCAGAAATTGTGGCCTGAAGCATAGCCAGATGCTGCTGATTTTAGAGAGTACATGCCGGATGGCAGGTCTGGTGGGGGGCTGCTTATGTAGAGGGTTTTAGAAAACAGCAGCTGACGGAATTGTTTATTTGAGTAAATTTGCCCCAGTGCTGAGGCACAGCTTGCTTCAGAGGCAGACACTGGGTTTAGCATCAGCATTCCAGCTGAGGCGCTGATTATGACTTACTGTGTGTATTGCCAACCCAGACAAACCAACCCATCCAGAAAACCATAGAAAGAACACAATTCAGGGAAAAGCCTACATGCATTCCTTTGATAAAGACAATACCTGGAGTACTGAGCAATATGTGTGCATTTCTGAGATACAATGCGGTCACATTCAAAAGGCTAGCCACCCTCTGAGATCACATATTTTGGCCAAATCTGAGAGCAGCATCGCATCCATCTTTGTCTAGGTAATCCTGTCATTTTGTTCACAGGACCAGACTTCCAAATGTGGTGGACCAAACCATCACTGGGACCAAGAAGTACGCTATATAGCCAAACATTTCTGAACACCTGACCATAACGCCTATGTATGCTTTTTGAACGTCCCATATCAGATTTAGTTACTCTTTACTGTTTGAATAGCCAACACTCTTCTGTGAAGGCTTTTGGGATTTGTGTCCATTCAGCCAAAATATAATTAGTCAGGCATGATGTTGGGTGAGGACATGTTGTCATGGAGCTCGCTTTGATCCAGTGGAGGGGAATTGTAATGTTACAGCAATCAAAGACATGCGATACAATTGTGTGCTTCCAACTTTGCATCAGTTTGGGGAAGAACCACATATGGGTGTGACGGTCAGGAGTCAACATGCTTTGGGCCACATAGAGTACCTTTATATTTTATTCAGTAAATTCGAATCTACTGGTGTTCAGCTTTAAAAACAGTTTAAAAAGCTGTAGCTATGTCGTTTGAAAAGTGGGTTCCTCAAGAGTTCTTTGAAGATGGCTAATGATTCTGAATTTCTTGGGGTCTACATAAACCATAAAACATTCTTCCAATGGTATAGGACAAACCACAACACACTTTATGGAGCTTGATGGGACCTTGTTATTTCAGAATCTTCTTTAGGATCCATTATGCAAGGTGAAATCTAGGATGCAGAAGAGCTTTTCATTTTGTCTTTTTATAGAACCCTACTGGAGGGAGTTTCAATATCAGCAGAAGTTCTACATAGAACCCCTTTAGGAAGCCAATTACAATTTACGTGGCCATGAAGTGGCTTCAGAGCTATGACTGGATTCATTTTGTTAATGTATTTCCTTTTGAAACAGGAAGTCAACATTGGATAGTGGTCACCAACCATATTCTTTGAGATCTACCTTCCTGCAGGTTTCAACCTCTGATCAAAATCTAACACATCTGTTTTAGTTGATGAAGGATTTCTTAAAGTAATGATTAGATGGTCAGGTCGGCATGATTATGGTTGGAGCTAACATCTTCAGGAAGATAGAGCTCCAGAAACAGGGTTGGTGACCACTGGTGTAGGAGTATGTTGAGGAGATTGACTGATTTCTACAAAAGCCAATGGAGTTCCACATATGCTAAATCCAAAAGAGTATCTGAGAAGTCATTTCATTCATTTTCAGTAACGGTCTCAGTAAATCCAGAGCTTATCCAGGGGACACTCGTCGTGAGGCAAGAATATACCCTGAATGAGATGCCAGTCCATTTTATGGCATCACATACTCACAGTACACATAGGGGGTGTATTTAGAGGAAGCCCACATGGAAAAGAGGAGAGCACGTATAAAGTCTCCACACAGACAGTAACCTGAGCTCAGGATCGAACCAGGGACTCTGGAGATGTGAGGCAGCAACAGTACCCATAACACCCCCATGACGCCCATTCAGATGTTTTTGGACTGCATTCCCACAGACGTGATATATATCAGAACCATTGAACATTTTAATAACATTTTTAGATATGTTCTTTCTATTGAAATCAATATCTAAATTGTAAACTTCTGGCATCTTGATCTCCAAAGTTTTGGCAGAAATGTGTTTGACTGACAGTCAGGAATGTTATAAAGCTGTAAAACGCCATGGACTTCTCCTCACATGCACACAGCAGCTGATTAAAAAGTGATCAGAGGTCAGTGATGTACTCTTCGAGGAGAAATATAGCTCTGACTGACTGACTGACTGGGCCGTATCTAAGTTCTGAGAGCTCTTTTGAGATAAGATGAGACCAGTCATTACAGAATAAGGCAATCCCAAAAGCTCTCTCTCTCTCTCCTTCCACTACCAGTAGAGCCTCACCTCCCCCTCTCTACAGAATTATATAGTTAAGGGTAAAGCTCAAGGGCAAAACATACAAACTCTTAAACACACACACACACACACAGCAATGTTCCTTGCATTCACTGCTTGTTGCTAAGATTTACTGCCTCCACTGTGGTGTGAGACACATTTTGCTGCAGTGGGGATATTAACAGTGCTGTGAAAATATATTTGCCCCATCCTGATTTCATCTGTTTTTTTGTATCTCTCATACTAAATAGTTTTAGATCTTCAAACAAAATACAACATAAAACAAAGGTGACCTGAGTGAACACACAATACAGATTTTATTTATTTATCTCTTTTTATTGAAGCAAAACAAAGTTATCCATCACCTATCACCAAAATCTGGTTGTGCCACATTTAGCCACAATAACTGCAACCAAACGCTTCCGATAACTGGAGATCAGTCTTTCACTTACTTCTAGGACTAGGATTTACTCCTATGGTTGGATCAATGTCTTACCGCATAATCCAGTTGCTCTTGAGTTTCAACTTATGGACTGAAAACCGGATATTCTCCTGTAGGATTTTCCGGTAGGGAGCAAAATTCATGTTTCCCTCCATTATTGCAAGTTACCCAGGCCCTGACGCAGCAAACACTACAACATCAAACTTCCTCCAGAATGCTTCAGCATAGCATGTGCAATTCTGTGTTTGGTTTGCTCCAGATGTAACGGGACTCCTGTCTTCCAAACAGTTCCACTTTCTATTCATCAATCCACAGAACATTCCCCAAAAAAGGTTTGAGGATCATCAAGGTGTTTGGGCAAAATTTAGATGAGCCTTAATGTTCTTCAGGGTTAGCAGTGGTTTTTACCTCACCACTCTTCCATGGAAGCCATTTTTGCCCAGTGTCTATCTGATAGTGGAGTCATGAACAGTGACTTTTACTGAGGCAAGAGAGGCCTGAAGGTCCTTTGATGTTGTCCTTGGCTCTTTTGTCACTTCCTGGATGAGTAGTTGCTGTCCACTTGGCGGAATCTTAGAAGGTCGTCCACTTCTGGGAAGGTTCACTACTGTGCTGGGTATTTCCATTTGGAGATAACGGCTCTCACTGTGTTTCTTTGGAGTACCAGAGCCTTTGAAATAGCTTTGTAACCCTTCCCAGACTGATGTATTGCAATCACCAGTCATTCCTGGAATTTCTTCCAACTTCAAGCTGTTGTAAAAATTCTATTTAAATGTTGAAGTGATTGAACAGGGTTTGCACTAATCAGGCCTGGTTGCACCTAGTCCAGCTGAACCCCATTATCAATGCAGATTCATAGATTTGTGGAATTAATAACTACAGGGGCAGTTGTTATTGGCTAACTTTTTTTGCTTCAATAAATAACTATCATTTAAAAACTAGCTTTTGTGTTTACTCAGGTTGCCTTTGTTTTGTTTTGTTTTAGATTGTTTTAATTTCTGAAATAATTTAGTATGAGATATACACAAAAACAGAATAAATCCGGATGGGGCAACCTTATTTTGGTAAATGGTGCACTTATATAGCGCTTTTATCCAAAGCACTTTACACAGTGTCTCATTCACCCATTCACACACACACTCACACACCAATGGTAGCAGAGCTGCCATGCAAGGCGCTAGCTAACTTGCCATTGGGAGCAACTTGGGGTTCAGTGTCTTGCCCAAGGACACTTCGGCATGTGGAGTCACCCGTGCCAGGAATCAAACCGCCAACCCTACGATTAGTGGACAACCTGCTCTACCAACTGAGCCACAGCTGCCCCTACATTAATATGTAAATGCACATGACGTGCCAAATGCTTCATCTAAGCATTAGGCTGATGTCAAAGCTGGAGGTATTCATTACATTATAGACCTGGTTCCATTTGCGCAACACACACTCCACATAACACAGACACAGCGGGAGAGAGAAAGTTCATTTGATTCATGAGTAGATTTAATGGAGAAACACTGAAGCATGAGAACATTTACTATAATGTGCTATTCCTGAGTGTTCTCTATAAGCTACAAGTCACTGAACCACTCGACAAACCAAACTGTCTAACGCCGAACGTGCAGATAAGATAAAGAAAAGGAAAAAAAAAGAAGAGAAAGTGAGTCAGTGAGAGGAAGCAATTAATTATATGTTCAGTATAAGTAGTGCACTGTTTATATTTAGTGCTTGTCTGGGTAAAAAAATAATAAAAATAAATAAATGTTAATTAATCTTCTAATTGTCTGCCTCGCTGTCTTTAAACATCTGTTAAATTATATCAAGAAGCTCTCAAGAAACATAATTAATGTTCTCAGGGCATCGCTCCCAGGGTTTTCAGTACACAGCATTGTAATTATATTTATCAGTTTTGTTTACGTAGCTGGTTTGAATAAAACGACTTTACAGCTGTTTCATCCTGTAGCTTCTTCATCATGCTTGGCAATCATCTCAACACTATGAGAGAATGAGATAGAACAGAATGAGAGAGAACATGCACAGTTTGTGATAATAGTGTATAGTAACATCACGAAATGATGACGTTTTCTGTAAGGAAATGTTTATTTAACAGTTATAAAGAGTCTTTGTAATGGTCAGTATGTTTTCCACCACGTTTGAATCTTCAGGACCAGGGCTTTGCTCTTTGTGGTTACTTTGTGGTTTATAGTTGCCAAGTGATCACAAGATCTAACGTGTCTCAGACATCAACAGCATTACATGCGCCTACTCTATAAATGAATAAAATATACAAACTGTGGTCCATTAATAAGTTTCAATTTTGTCATTGTGGACAGCTGACAAGTGCTGTGGTATAAGAGAAATAAAACACTTCATTATTGTCACGTGATCGATGCAACTCCGGTGCAAACGAGACCATCTTTCGCAGTTCCGTGCATGTAAGAGGGAACAGGAAACAAAGTGAGATACCAAACTGTTCTCTTCTGTGACACATGAGGGCAGTGCAGTCTATGCATTATTAAGCAGAGCTCATTAACCTGCACAGAATACGACAGAAATTAGGAGTCCCGTTGATACACAAAATGTTGCACTCTCTTGTCTTTTATCTCACTCTCTTTCCATCACACACCCGAAACACATGTACTGTTATAACATGGAGTTGTGGAAGCGAATATGTGAACTGAAATGACACAGCTGGCGAAAACTGAAAGATGCAGGCCTGTTTCAATTGCTTCGTTATCTGCAAATGTAGAAATGATTGCTGTAGATTGGAGGGTTTTTTTTTTCTTTTAAATACCATTGTACCTCAGCAGGCACTGGAGTAGGACAGAAGCTTTGCTTATCTCTTTTAAAGCACGTACAGTCCCTTGTCGGATTCCAATGAAATGTGGCTAATCGTGTCTGAAACACAACTCGGCCACGTGTGAAATATGCCTTTCTCCCACCAAAGTGGCATTTCAGCTTTGATTTCAGATGACACCTGTGAGAAATCTATTATTCCTATGCATCACATACAGATTTAGAACGTCATACCTAGCTCATATACGATTTAAATCATTGTATCGTTGCAGATATTTACACCAAATCCCTTCAGTAAATACTGTACAAAATACACATTAAGCAGCGATGAGGGAAATCCAGAAATACATAAAGTCATAATATGGCCATTTCTTTTCATGCAAATCTGATATTTGACAACATAACCAAGAAGCCTGATCTTGCTCTACATTCAAATACATTTTCAAAACACTTATATTTCCATTTGATTCTTTTACAGAGATCTCTCTTTTAGTGACAAGCCACAGAAAAAAAAGAGTAACCAACATGGTGTCAGACATGCAAATGTGTAACCATTTGCATGACCCACATTTACAAAGGTTAAGGTAAGGATTTGGGGCGGAGTTAGCTGTCGTGCTTTTTTTCCGCAAGACTTCCAACACTGGCCAAAAGTATGTAGACACCTCACCATCACACCCAAATGTGGGCCTTTCCCAAACTGATGCCATAAAATTGTAAGCACACAACTGTACAGGATGTATGCTGTAGCATACGATTTCTGATTCACTGAAACTAAACCTGTTCCAGCATGTCAATGCCACTGTGCACAAACTGAGGTCCGTGAAGACATAGTCTGCCCAATTGGTTGTGCACAGAACCCTGACCTCAACACTTTTGTGATCGATTGGAACGCCTCCTGTGCACCAGGACTTCTCATCTACATAAGTTCTCAATCTCACTAATGTTCATGCGGCTGAATGAGCACAAATGCCCACTGTCATGTTACAAAATCTAGTGGAAAGCCTTCCCAAATATAAGTGGTGGTTATTATAACAGCAAAGGGGGACTAACTCCATATTAATGCCAATGGGTTTGGTATGGGATGTCCAACATGCACATATGCGTATGATGGTCAGGTGTCCACATACTTTTGGTCATATAGTCTACCCTGTTCCAATTTGTACATCATAATATCAGTTTGAAAGTAATACCGGATGGGTTAGCCTATTGGCATCGATATTCTGTACATTTGTACACTGTGTACATTCATTGATCCGCCCTGTGGCACAAATGTTTTGGGAAAATTAAACTTAACCCTAACTGTTTAGAAATGTTCCAACTTTATAGTACGTATTTTTTAATTCATTGTGCCCAAATGTAATAAAAGCATACATTATGTTATTTTACTTTAAACATAAATAAACATTAGTGCTATATGTGCGATATGAGTTATGGGTTATTAATCGCCAATTATGTATTCAATTATATCCTATAAGGATTATATAAATATGGCAGAATAATTTAATACAATTATCACTAATAGACCAATACAATTTTACATACTGAGATACATACTGAAAATGTATCTGTATTAAGAGATGTTTTCCTTGCATCCTTTTTTTTTTATATAGTTCTAAAGCTAATTTTATTTTTTTAGCAGGTGCATGTTTGAAGTACATGGCTCTGATCATGTGACCAGTTACCCCATATCCAAATGTTAAGACCAAGAAACCCTGTAATTTAATAGGTAATTTGCCTTTGAGTAAATGGTAAAAAAAATAATAATAAAATAAAATAATATAATAATAACTAAATCAAAAATATGTAGCTATAACAGACATCTCTGTCTTTTGACTCCTTTCCATTAGGTCTGTACTGCATGTACCATGTTTCAACTGTTTTTCTTACCATCTGGTTGTCCCATGCTCATACATTATGTGTCTAATTAGGCCTTTAAACTGAAATACCGCTACCCTAATCATCTTTCATCTCACTAGCCCACAGCTCAGAAAACAGAACTTGTCTTCGAAAGATGTAGACATTCACTGCTCACTTGAATTATTAGTTGGATGACCAGGTATTAGCGTATCATGTGTCTGGTGGTCATCTGAAACCAAGGCTGTTTCTCAATTCTAAGAACACAAAGAATGGTCTTGCATTCTCGTGAAGACCGACCGGTCCTGCAAGGACAGTAGGACACTGAATGCATCTTTGCAAGAATAGAAATGTGCTGCGATCTTCCTGTGGTTCAATGGACCGTCGAAGCAGATTTCTAGTATTGGGACAGGACCGACGTCTTTTCAGCACTTTTCAGTAATATGTCTCAGCTGGTTAATAGATGTACTGTTTAATTGCTGATGAACTAAAAGTTAATTAATCATGTTTTAATGTAGTAAGCTCTCTGTTTGAAACTGTGACATCACGTTAACTAAATTTAAGCTAACAAGTTCACCGCTAACTCAGCATGGAAGCTAGCGTAGCTTAATTGAAATACTTCTATGGGATAAATTTGACTTTTCAACAACTTCATATATATCTCAATCTAAATCATATATCAAAATCATTCTTTTTAGATGCATGTTTAGATTATTGTCGTTATAATAAAACTTTTAAATTTAAATATGGTTCAGGCTTCCGTCATCCACTATTGTTTTGCCGCAATGACGTCTGGGACTTCAAGCGGGTTTGGTGCACTCGTCCGCATCCGACACAGCCTCAATATCAAGAACACATCTGGTTAATTTCATGCATCCCCAGTGCTTGCGTTCTTGAATGTTGGAATTGAACTTTGATGGTGGATGATGACGTAGAACAAGTACACAAAGACACAAGATCATCTAAGAATGCATACTGAGAAATATCCCCGACAGAGACAAAGTAAATCCTTGGAGATGCTAACCCTGTGTCAAGATCTTGTGATCTTTCTGGAGAACTCCCGGATCACAGCATCTGACAACGTGGCTTGATTTGCAAGGTAGACATGCATCAAGACTCTTTCCTCTCCTGGCACCCACATGGTGAATGAACTTTCTCAAACAGCTGAATCACTGGCTGTCTCGGTTGTCTAAATTAAGACTAAAGACTTACTTATTCACTAACCACTTCAGTGGCATCCAAGATAAATGATATAATTAAATTCTGAGTTGACTTTTTTGGTTTAAACCCACTTTGTTGACATATTTTTACAGTTTCGCCCATTACCCACGGTGCCATTTCACCACCTGCTGATAGTGGAGCTAAAGGCTTTAGCCTTCACTTTATCAGTACTTGATGCAGCAGAGCTTTAGTCCATTAGTCTATCCAGCTCTCTCACCTCCTCATCTGTACACTCTGCTTAAACATATCACCTTAAACTTTTACTGTAGGTTAATTCCACCTTCATTTGTGCCCAAATGCTTTTGCAACCAACCACCATTGTTGCGCTCACTAGCCAAACCAAAGCTAGGGGAAACATATATCATATAAACATATAAACATATATCATATAAACATATATCATATAGCTGCACTGCATTCTGAAACCTTGAGTCCAACATTTGCACAAACGTCTCCAATGACTTGAATGCTGGATTTCCCATTAATGTGACTTTGAATGTTGCTGTAAAGTGAAGCTCTTTAGAGTAAAGGAGCTCTTGCTTTTTGTTTTTAGGCGCTAACAGAAAAAACTGTTATCCCTTATGGGTGAGATTGTTCATCTTTTTTTTTTTGCACTAGCAATGCCCTCCTGTGATGTTAATGTGGCTCCTAACTTCACATCTCATGGAAATAAGCAAAATACAGCAACAACAAACACATCATCGCCAGAATCACAAATGTGTTTCTGGATTGTCTTTATTTAAATGAGCATGAATTTTCTCGCCCTGTACTGTTTGTTGCTGTACAAAATCTTCTATAACAGGCTTTAGATTAATAGTATACTTAGACCCTGATCTATTTGCACTAGCATGAGAATATGTGTTTGCTGAACATTGGAAAACACTTCTCTAAGACACTCTGGATAAGGACGTCTGGCACATGTTGTTATATGTAAATATAAATGTAAATGTAGCTTTGGTAAATGCTAATATAGTAAACAATATGGAAATGCCAGGGCATGACATTCAGAATTCTGTATATTCTCTTACCTGAGCAAACAAAACAGAGGTAGTATACACAGAAATGATTACGAGGAGTCTCACGAAGAATCAGGCCCTAAGCTCTCCAAAGGTGAACTCGGTGCGAATACAATGCAGCGTGGGCTTTGAACTGAGCCGAGGTGCTGTTACGTTCTCTTTGAAGCTTGCTCGAGATTCAGCTCACATTCTGTCTGAAAGTCAAACTCTGAGCACTTTCAAAGGATGAGAAAGCAAAGTTTTACTCGACTGTGATTAAATGCTATAGCTTCAGGGTCCCCCCCCTCTCTCAACAGAAAAACAAGAGTCCCATCACTATGCACTTAAAGGTAAAAGTCACTATGCATGTAAAAGTAAACAAGTAGGAATACTTGAGAGCAGAAATCTTTATTTAAAAAATATGTCTCCAGTAGGTAATGAAGGACGACTGATATGTCGAAATTCATATGACAGCATGACATGGAGAAGTTCCCTGCATTAAGATTTAATGAGAGAATAAATAAACCTAATACAAATTTACATACATTTCAAAAGCAAGTTGCCAAATAGCTTCAGAGAATTAGGTCTATTTGAAACACATACACGCACACATGTATGTATATG
>JAOUWY010000030.1:6444379-6459712 GCA_025728095.1 Prietella phreatophila
ATACCCCTGTGAAGCAAGAAGTCATGATTGAAAAATTTCCTGTTCCTAGTCATCCAGGTGTACTACATTTTTATAAATTATCAATGGGAATATACATCAACTATACTCTTCTCATATGAATTCATTGGAGTGGCAGTAATTGTTGCAAACCTATATTTAAAAACTATTTAAAAAAATTCTATAAACCTGTGTTATGTTCTTGTTATTTTATTTTATGTTTATTGTTTAACCTGTTAAAAAAATAAGACAATTTTTCACAGCCTTCTTTGCTCATATTTACCAAGGGTGCCAATATTAGTGGAGGGCACTGTATATCCACTTGTCGCCATGCGGATTTTCTGTAACCTCATTATCTTCTTGAGCTTTTCTTTTTGTTTACTCATGTCTAACAGTTTATAGTGTCCTTGTGACAGCAATAAGAAAATCCCCAAACAAACCCACAAACCTCCTGTAGCTTAAAACAACACTAAATCCAAAATGCTAAGAATATAATAATAGAATGTCTACTAAAGATCAAGGATTAGCTTAAAACAGCTCAGTGGAGAAATATATATAAAACTAGCTTCTTATGGTGACTGATATTACTAAAAGCAACACCAGTGCCTGCCAGGTCTAACAGCACGGTTAGATAAAAAGGAAAAAAAAAAAAAAAAGCAGCCCACGACAGCTTAAAGCTACTGAATGGGAACAAAGGACAAAAACACCCAAATGCTGTTATTAGACCTTTTTATCTCCCTATGTCAAAGTCCTCCTCTCCTCACACAGTTACAATGACGGACAGGAGCAACACAGACACAACAGCACTGTGATCTTCACTGCATAAATTTATGCTGGTTATGAACTCTGATCGTATTCTGCCCACCAGCTCAGCTGCCATCCTCACTTAAAAGAGACTGTTCATAGTCGCCGGGAGCGGGGGGTTGGGCAACATTACAACCATCTAGTTCCTTTTTTAGTTTTTGTGCTGTTTACTCAAGGGCCATGATGTCAGTTATGCAAAGGAATTCCGTTATTGTCGTTTGTTTCATCACGTCGAATGCGCAATTAATCAGACAGTGTCCAGCTTTCATCTAAGACAACATTAAGGTTATTGGGTTCCTGTAATAAAGGCACTTTTGTACAGTGGGTTGTACTGCTGTAGCAGATGGTGTGTAGAGTCTTCAAGTCTAGTAGATTTTCGACATACCATCCATATACAACTGATTGTTGTTCATCCAGGACCATGAAGCAACACTTTGGGCTTGTTTCAATTTATGAACTGATCAACTTTTCAGTCTGGGTGAAGAACATGCTGCTGATTATGCAAGGTATCAATCAAAAACCTTCAGCCAGATAACAGGGGGGGTCAAGAATACCTGGGTGATGTATAAGGGATCACCCAAAATTCCATTCAATTCAGTTCAGTTCAATTCATTACAGAAATCTAGATGTAGATCTCTAATGGAATAGCAAGAGGAGACACTGGTAGAGAAATACTCCCTGGGACAAAATGAAGGAGAAACCTTGAGTGGAACCAGGCTCAGTAGGCAATCAGACTATTCTGGTTGACACTGGATAGTGGGATTATAAATCATTACAGTACACAGGTGTAAAAGACAAACTGTACCAAGTCTGCGGAAAGGATGAGCAGACTGTGAATAAGAATCCTGGGTTGAGAACAGGATTGCCTCTATGATTACAACAGCAGTTATTGGTAAGAATCTACAATCCAGGTCAGATTGTCCACTGAAGAAAGGGTGAGACTTTGGCATAAAAAGTTTTTGGGAAATGAAAATGCAAAATCTAGGTGGTTTTGCAGATGCAGCATACATAGTAAGTGTCCTTGAAGATAAGGATATTCTCTCTATTTTTTCACACCGAAGGGTACTGTGCATTCCATACCAGACAGTGATGTCGTTGCTCAGCTTGCTGTAGAGCAAAAAGTTGTGGAAGGGAGAGGTCTCCATAGGAAATTGAGATGTTGTTAGGAATTTCTGGTGAAAGAAGTGGTGCTCAGGGGCCACAAGACACCCAGAGTGATTTGCACAACAAGAAACTCTGAGATCTTTATTTCCAAAGGTAGAGCCATTGGTATGATATCACCTCAGGTTCTTGATTTTCCCCCCATTAAGCACCTGCCATGATATGGTTCAAGCTGTGTTTTGCCCAGTCAGCAGAGTGGACTGAGCATACAGCCCTTAGGGGTACCACTGTTCAGAGTGGTGATGCTTGCAATGGTACAGCAAATTTGGAGTAACTGAAGGCCCTCAGCCAGAAAGTCCACTTGCACTTACAGAGAACGGTGTTTAACACCAATACGTTCACCGTCTCTCTCATGAACAATATTCTTACATTATTGTCCTGTTTGCCCAGGCCGGTCATGGGTAGGTGAAGGACAATGTATATGGCAGGGGTTCTAGTAAGAAAAGCCAAGATTGCTTGCATCATTACTAACCTCCCAATGCACTTCATGTAGTGTTGAGGTGAGAAATGTTTGAACTTTTCAGCACTAGTGTAATGTTAGTGATCTTGAAGAACATACTATTTACAAAAGCTTGCTTGTGTAATGTTCACCTACAAAAATGGATATGTCCACAGATGATCATTTTTTTTCCCCTCAACATGTTGTCTTTTAAGAAGTCACTGCCACCAAAACTGGTAAAAGAAAGGCAGAGTATTGAAAGTTCCTTAATGCCCAGTCCTTGGTTTAAAGGACACTATAGTGGATAGCATATCGAATAACAGGTTTTTATTAAGGAAATTAAATAGTAATGGTCATCTCATTTACACCCTTATTAGAGCTAAGATATATACATACACACAGTCAATCTTTAGCTTAGCTGCACAGCTGTGAGACATCGATTCCATTGATTTAAGTAATGCTCTGCTAGACAACAATACCACTACAATCCCTTTATACAAACACCACCTATCATCCTGAGGTCTCTCTCCCCTTAATAGGTCACAGTCTAATCACATCAATCAAGCTTCTTTTATTCCTTGCACAACACCGGTCAATAGTTCTCTCCAGGTGTTTTCATAGTTGTTTGGAAGACTGCATGGTTATCCCAGGTTTGTTTTCACAGACACATATCCTTACAATCTGCAGATCAATTACGCCATTTGGGTGGCTGTGGCTCAGGTAGTAGAGCGGGTTGTCCACTAATCGTAGGGTTAGCGGTTCAATTCACGAATCGCAAGACTCCACATGCCAAAGTGTCCCTGGGCAAGACACTGAACCCCAAGTTGCTCCCAATTGTAAGTTAACGCCTTGCATGGCAGCTCTGCTACCATTGGTGTGTAAGTGGTGTGTGTGTGAATGGGTGAATGAGACACAGTGTAAAGCGCTTTGGATAAAATCGCTATATAAGTGCACCATTTACCATTTACGTCATTTACCATTTTATACATCCTGTGTGAGAAATCTTTGAAAAATTGGAGGTGACACGCATATCCATTTATTTGTTTATTTATTCAAATTCGGTAACCACTTTATCCTGGTCAGGGTTGCGGTGGATCCGGAGCCTATCCCAGGAACCGGTGGGAATACATCCTGGATGGGATGCCACACATTTGCATGCTCATACACGACAATCCACCTCATAGCGTGTTTTGCTGAGGTGAGAAAAAGCCTGAAGGATGTGGACAAAACTCACTCAGAAATGAGGAGAACATGTGAAACTCAGTACAGTCAGTAACCCTAGATCAGGTTCAAATCCTGAACCCGTGAAAAGGCAGCACTAACTTCTGTACCTTGCCACCCTAATGTTAAGTTAGCAAAAGTATTATTTATTTAATGAATATGTCGTTACATCCTGTCCAGGGTGTACCCTGCCTTGTGCCCGATGATCCTGGGATAGGCTCCAGGTTCCTGAAGAAGGAATAAGCGGTTGAAGATGGATGGATGGATATGTCGTTACTCTTGCCTTTCACTTGACGCTGCTAGCTTTATATACAAATCTAATTCACAGGTTTTTTTTTTTGGGGGGGGGTTGTTACTCGCCTCTGCAAACCACAACACCCTTTTAACCCACCATTGTGATTCCTTACCATGAATAGTAAAAATGGATCTAAAACTTCAAATCTATTATCCACTGCCCAGTCCTAGTAGCAGACAGCTTTCACACTTTGTGTGGTCTATATTCTAGATCACAGCTTTCAGGTGTACCAGAAATTGATTGGACTGCCCCTGAGTTCGAAAGCATCTTGCACACCCAGTCTTGGAAGAAGATAGCTTTCACACACTGTTCCGTCTGTACCTGAATCCACTTAAAGCAAGCCCTAGACCACAACTTACAGGCATACAAGAAATAGTTTGAACTGTCCTGGAGTTAAAAAGCAGCTTTCACACTTGACAAAACAACACTCCCCCTCCTCCCTTCACTTTTAGGCCCCTGGGATTCATTTGTGTCTGAGTGATGTAAGTGATCTTCCTGTTATTACTTCTGCCCCATTAGGCATGGATTCTTAAGAGAATGTGTGTGAGGGGGTGAGAAATGAAAATATAGGAATAAAAGGTTTGGGAAGATGTTGTTACTACCCACAGTAACGAGGTCACAAGGCTACATCCTTTTGTCATATATAACTCGATAATGAAGGGTTTGGGCAGGAGGCAGTTGCCCATTGGACACACTTGGCCATACAAATGCTCAGGCAAACCCACTGATATTTCAGAGGGCTGGATAGCCTGCTGAGATACAGAGAACCTCTAGTGAATACAGCAAAATAATATCACGTCTGTGATCTCTGACATTCAATCTCTGAAACAACAGAGAAGATGGACAATTACTACCTTAAGGATACTTCACGACGTGTCCCTGAAATCAAAATTGCTGTTTCAAAGCCTTTTTGTACCTGTGTTTTGGATATCAATAAGGCAGTTTATCTAGAAAAAAAAAATCCAAAAAAGTAGTTTAGAAGATGCTCTCGTTATAATTCATCCCTTCCAAGAAAATGAAGTTATTAGTACATATACAGTATGCCCCACCCCTATGGGTGCATTTTGTTCTACATCCCTTGGTTGAAAAAAAAACAACAACATAGTTTCATCTATATATGAGCTATTGTTAAATTTGTTTAGGCTGGGGTATGACATATCCTTAACACTGTTGGCTGTTGTGTAAATCCCCCAAGCACTTCAACAAACCATTTAAAAAAGAAACATATCAACATGGAGAATCGTATCACGTCTCTGAATGACCAACTACCATCCGTATCGGTTACACGCAGTGAAACTCGACTGTGGCTTTCAATCTGACTTGCAGTGCTCAGTGCTGATTATGAACTTGCAGTGATTGATGTGCTCAGCAGGGCTTTACGTGGCAGTTATAAAACAACATGTCTACTGCAAGACTGCATGCTGATAAACTACATCCAATCACAGTGTGGGTCCTGTGTATATATGCCATGTGTGTGCTTCCGTGCTTAACATCAGCTTCTGTGCCCAGTCATATTCGATCATCACAATGGGTGCTCAACCACAGGACAGATTGTCATACAATACAAGTGGAAGGGTACTCGGAGAGCCAGGACAAAGCAGAAACACACTGAACGGGTAATCACTTCAAATCCTGACGACCAGCGTGGCTCCTGAACAAAGACCATGACACAGGGCCAATTAACAATTAGTCAAACAAATTAACAATTCATTTTGTTGTTCATTTAATGCCACTATTAAAGTATAATGGCAGATTTATGTTTATTTGAACTGATCTGTAAAAGCAATCCAAATATATTTTATATACAGTGAACTATAGGTAAATCATAATGTGTTTTCAGGTTTGTTGTTCCTCAGACTTCCACCTGTTGGTTGCTGAGTTGACAAACCTCATACTAGATTTGGATTAAAAAAAACAACAACAAGAATCTGCTGCCATCCACCAGGATGATGAAGATGAGACGTGCGTGGACGTTCTAGCAGGACAACGATCCAAAGCATACAGCAAAGGAAACTCTCAATTGGTTTCAGAGAAAAAAAAAAATCAAGGTCTTAGAATGGCCCAATCACCTGACTCGAATCCAATTGAACAAGATTTAAAAACAATATGTTTAGAGGAATCGGCCAAAATCACATCTGAATACTGCGACCAATTAATTTCTTCATACAGGAAGTGTTTTGAAGCCGGCATTACAAACAAAAGCTTCTCCACTAAGTATTAATGTTAGTTTTAAATTTCAATTATTTCCCTGTGTCAAGCCACTTTATTACACATAACTTCATTTATGGACTTTAATGTTTGGATTTCTTTATATGTGTGGATTTCTTGAGTTAATAACAAAAGTCTGATGGAATAACCTCATCGGAAATATATTTACTGAAAAAAATGTTGACACGTTCAATACTTATTTTGCCCATTGCATGTAGTCCTTTACAGGGTAGCTTGCAGATGGTTGTGGAGGATTGTGAGATTTCAACAAAATTCCCATCCCGCCTCAAAAACCTCATGAAAAATACTTTATTCTAGCACAAAAACGCCAGATGCATTTTTTCCCTTCTTCTTCTCAGTTTTTACTTTTCATGGAAAACAAGTTAACAGTAGTGCACATTTGTGATTTGCAGTATCTATCTGCAATACACGTCTATTAAAATGCAGAACCTGATCGGAACCTGACTCAAAAAGGAACCGGATAGTGGGATTACTAATCATTACAGTATACAGGTGCAGAAGAATAAAGACAAATAGTACTGAGTGTGTATGAAGGATGCTCGTTATGAGTATACTGTGAATAAATAAGTGTCCTGAGATGAGCACAGGACAGACTTTTGGATTACAGCAAGCAACAATTCATAGAAGGCAAAAACTTTACATCTTTATCAAGTTGAAAAAAAGTAAAGTTTTTGCCTTCTATGAATTGAATAAATAAATAAATAAGCCAAATGTGTTTAATTTGTTATTAGCTAAAAAAATTTTTTACCTTTTATATTTTTCATTACATCTATGTGAACTGCAAATACAAGCGCAGGGGACACGTCTGGGAATCAGATTCATGAAGTCAATAAATGTTTTTTTTCTTCCTTTTTTCCCCTTTCACTTTCATCCTCTCTCTTTATACATCCAGTCACAGTATGTTTGTCTTAGTCTTGCAGACGCAGCATTCGTCCTGCACGTCCATCATCCTTTAGTAACCTCAGTCTACCCATGCACAAACAACCTACACAAACACAGAGGCCTTAACAAACACACAGATGCACACACAACTGAACGCGTACACACACTGACAGTGAAGGATGATGAGCCTTGATTAAACATGGTGTATCACTGCATTTGTTCAACCCTAAAAGAAATTCTGATTCAGAGAGTGTGCAGACATACACTTGGCATGCCCCGTTCCCAACACACACTCACACACAGATTGCTACGTTCCCACGCATTCGATTTCTTGTCTGCCCTTTGCTTGTGCACAGAGCACCTTTCAGACTCTCACATTACAGTTATGATCGGCAGTAACACAGATAGAGAAGCATATTAACATAATACTTTCAATGAGTCACTCCATTAGAAGGGTGCTAGAGAAAACTAGCATATACAAACATCCATCCATCTTCTACTGCTTATCCTTTTCAGGGTCACAGGGAACCTGGAGCCTATCCCAGTGAACTTCGGGCACAATGTGGGGTACACCCTGGACAGGGTGCCAGTCCGTCGCAGGGCACACAATCACACACACTCACACCAATTCAAACACTACGGACACTTTAGACACGCCAATCAGCATACCATGCATGTCTTTGGACTGGGGGAGGAAACTGGAGTACCCAGAGGAAACTCCCGCAGCACGGGGAGAACATGCAAACTCCGCACACACATGCCCTGGGGGGAATCGAACCCCCGACCCTGGAGTTGTGAGGCGAATGTTAGTGCTAACCACTAAGCCACCGTGCGCCCACATACACGCAAAGAAGATGCAAATGTAAAAATTTGATGTCTTTGTTGATGGGTGTGAATCACACAGCTTTGACAAACGGCAGCTACGTTAACCAAGATTCATTTTTCCACACTCATGCTCAAATCTGTTTGGCATTTTTTAAATGTATATTTACATTTACATTTATTCGTTTAGCAGACGCTTTTATCCAAAGAGACTTACAAATGAGGAAATACAAGCAAAGCGATATATCAAGCAGAGAACAATACAAGTAGTGCTTCCATACAAGATCTGTTAACTGAGTTCCAGAAGAAGCAAAGTGCGCAGAGTAGAGGTATAAGTGCCAGAATAGAATTTTATTTATTTATTTATTTATTTTTTAATGGGTTATGGGTTGGTTAAGTGTTGATGAAAGAGGTGGGTTTTTAGCTGTTTTTTGAAGATGGTGAGAGATTCTGCGATCTGGATTGAGGTTGGAAGTTCATTCCACCACTCAGGAATAGTTTGTTTGAAGGTTCTTGAAAGGGACCTTGAGCCACGCTGAATAGGTGCTACTAAGCGTCGGTCGTTGATTGATCACAGCTTGCGTGAGGGAACTTAAGCCTTCAGGAGAGAGTTGAGGCAGGAGTGTGATGTTCCAGACAAGGTCTTGTAGGTGAGCATCAAGGCCTTGAATTTAATGCGGGTGGCTACAGGAAGCCAGTGGAGGGAGATGAAGAGGGGTGTGATATTGGTTCTCTTGGGCTGGTTGAAGACTAGGCGTGCTGCTGTATTCTGAATCATTTGGAAAGGCTTGATGAAGGTGGCTGGGAGGCCCGAGAGTAGTAAGTTGCAGTAGTCCAGTTTTGAGTTTTGAGCCAGGACTAGTATCTGTGTAGCCTGTTCGCTGAGGTAGGGTCTGATTTTCGTGATGTTGTACAGGATGAACTTACAGGACCATGCAATTGTTGAGATGTGGTCTCTAAAGGTCAAGCTGTCACCGAGAATCACCCCAAGGTTCCTGGCCGTCCTGGTTGGCTTGAGTGTGGTCGAGCCGAGTTGTACAGTGAGGTTGTGGTTGATTGAGGGACAGACTGGGATGATGAGAAGCTCAGATTTTGCCAGGTTGAGCTTAAGGTGGTGTTCCCTCATCCAGACCGCGATGTCCAACAGGCAAGCAGCGATACGTGCAGAGACAGATGGATCGTCAGGTTGGAAGGACAAATAGAGCTGGGTATCATCAGAATAGCAATGATATGAGAAGCCATGAAACTCAATCACCTGCCCCAGAGATGTTGTCTAGATAGAAAACAGCAATAGACCCAGAACTGACCCCTGTGGAACACCAGTTGTGAGTTGCTGAGTTTCAGAAATACCTCCCCTCCACGATACTTTGAAGGATCTGTCTGAGAGACAGGATCCCACCCTGCGCAGAACCGTTCCGGTGATGCCCTGGAGAGAGTTGACAGGAGGATCTGATGGTTCACAGTGTTGAAAGCAGCAGAGAGGTCGAGTAGGATGAAGGAAATATGGATATATGGAAAATGCTTTGGTAAAAGTCATGTCAGACATGTTTTTATCATCTACTTTTATGACTGTAAGACAGACTGTTCAAGCAGTGATTTTTGCTTGGACATCCATCTCACTATTGTCTTGAACAAAGTGGAGCAAAATGGATTACGGGCGATTTTAAAGGAAATGCAGTGGTATCAAAGTTAGCACAGTTAACACATGTGACATTAAGAAAACATCAAGCAAAAACTCTTCTATGTATAAAAAAAAATTCAAAAGAAATAAAGAACACACCACACCCTGACCTCTGATTTTCTATTGGCTCATGCTCCTGACCTTCAGAAATTCACAGACTTAACACAAATGAACACATGAAATGTGTTTAGATTGAAATATATGTAATGTGTTTCGAGATTCTGCTGATAATTTAGGTGGTTGGTGTTGTATTTTTGTAATTCCTGTGAGAAGTTAATGGTTGCATGCTTTATGCATCACTGTTGCCATATAACAATTACAGTTGTATTTGATTGGGGAAAGAAATCTCAAAGGGATAATGGTTAGTATGAGCAGGAGAGATCATAAAAGCCCGATTCTAAGCTCCATGAATGCAGTGTACCGGTAGTCATGTAGCGCATTTGGTACGTTTAGATGCAACCAAATGAAATAATCCGGTAAATAGGAAAAAAAATTATCCATGTAAATGCTTGAATCCGACTATTTTCTAAATTAGAATCAAAAATACCTTGCACGCATGATGAGTACGGTGGAATGTGATGACAGACGCTTTTGTTAGGAATATACGTAATGCACATGTAAACGAGTATTTGGATTGCATTGCAATGTTTATGGTTCATATAAACAGTACTTTCGGAATCTGCGATCGGATTGAATTCCAATCTAGAGACAAGATAATGAGAAAGAAGGCGTTGATGAAAGTTGAAGCTGAGGACGTGAGAGCTCGACCCGCTAAAGGAATAAAACACGACTGCATCGCTCTTTTTAGGTAGAGATGAAGCAAGGGCTAATTCCCACTGGTGCCACAATCAGCAGGTCGTCATATAGCATTGTGGGTAACATAGGAAACTATTAACCTACATTAAGTGAAAAGTTCACATGGATACTAGATGAAATTTATTGTGGCAGCTTTTCACCCTGCATCCTTTTTACATGACTTTTATTTGCATTCTGTCTGTCCACCCAAATGTTGGGGGATTTTATTTGATAATCTTCCATCCATTGTTAAGTTTTTTTTTCTTTCTTTTTTTTTCTCAGGATCCCCAGGCTGTATGTGATGTTCTTTTTGGCACAGCTTGTTTACAGAGCTGGAAGAACATCTTTAATTTCAGGAGGATAAACTGTCTTGCTGAGAACTACCCAGCAGGTAAAGCTCTCTAATAACATTCCTTATGGAGTCGGCATTCATTTTCATCAAAAAAACAACTGATATTCATAAAGATAAAATTTAGAAAGACCGCAGGGAATATGTACGCCTATCTCAAAGATGAGTGTGGCTCATCTTTCTCTATCCGCAAAATGACCGGGAGTTACCTCCTATTGTGCGGGACGATTTAAACCAGCGTGGGTATGAACAGGCTTGCCCAGTGTAAGTCTATTCACTTCCTCTCGACTTGAATGTTTTCCAGTCACCTAAGCGTATCCAGGACTACCTCTCCGATTAGAATACAAATGACCAACCCCTTCCAGAGCTCCGTGATTGCCACGATGTCACACCTCCCTCTGCTCACTCATTTCTCCTCCATTGTGTTCATGAGGAGACTGACATGGAGGTAAACATGGTCCCGGGCCTCTGAAATGCACGGCAGAGCTCCTGAGGGGAAGGCCTTCTAAAACTCCATGTGCACGTTTTTCTGGGAGAACAGGAGGAGACGTGTCCGGCACAGTTTAATTCTGTGGGGAACTTTGAAAGCGCAAGCAGCAGGAAGCTCTTTTGACATGACAAGACAAGGCACAGGATATAACCCACCACTAGGGTGAAGGAAAGTGGTACAAAACAAAAGGTACCTCTTCATTGGGAGATGCAAAGCTTTCAAAGGCCTAAACCCCAAGAAAGAATTCGGTAATCACTCATCTGCTGACATCGACTTCTTCGGTGAAGTTTGATGCAAGACGGATGTAATGTATGCACACATTGAGCAGCGAGACGCTAAAATACATTGTGTTCCCAAACAGATACACATTACTCCCTCTCTTAAAGGTGCATTAGTGAAGATTAGTCAAGACTGGAACTCTAGCAGTTGAGTAGGTGAAATACTATAACACTGGAACAATGAACCTGCCTCCATGTTCCACCCATGTACATAAAGCAGGCGCCTAGAATCTATGGATTCCAGTAAAATGGCTGATGATGTAGGTCTGACCTTCGGTTTTGCCCACTTGGCCATTCAACTATCTGAAAGCCAAATTAGAACACGATGAACACATGAAATTTGATGCTGATTTGCGAGAATGGTCAAGAGTGTCTATTTGATTTTTTTTAATGAGCTCTCATGAGTTTTCCAGCTGATTGTTACTACTGGTGTTTGATACAGTTATATACCATTACTTACATTTCTAAGAAGGTAGCTCATCCAAAGCATTACCTTACCAGGTCTACTAAACAATTGAATGCTTTATACAGATTGTGTTTAAATACAGTGCTGTGAAAAAGTATTTCCTGATTTTTTGTGTATATCTCGTACTAAATATTTTAAGATCTTCAAATGAAATACAACATAAAACAAAGGCAACCCAAGTAAACACACAATACAGTTTTTATTTATTTCATTTTTTCTTATTGAAGAAAAAAAAAAGCTTTTCAACACCGATCACCAAATCACACGTGAAAAACTAATTGCCCCATAAAAATTAAATCTGGTTGTGCCACCTTTAGCAGTAATAACTGCAACCAAACACTTATAACTGATAACAGGAGTCTTTCACTTACTTCTAGGACTAGGATTTATTTCTACACTTTGAATCATTGTCTTGTTGCGTAATCCAGTTGCGCTTGAGTTTCAACTTACGGACTGTTAGAGAGCAGAATTCATGTTGCGCTCAATTATTGCAAGTTACCCAGGCCCTGAAGCAGCAAAGCATCCCCACACCATCACAACTCCACCACCATGCTGGCAGTAATCAGGCCTGCTTGTGTCTAGTCCAGCTGAATCCCATTATGAATGCAGTTTGGGGAATAGATTTGGGGAATTAATAACTACGGGGGAAAATACATTTTCACACAGGCCCAGTTGGTATTGGATAACTTTTTTGCTTCTATAAATAACATTATCTTTTAAAAACTCTATTTTCTGTTTACTCGGGTTACCTTTGTTTTATCTTAGATTTTGTTTTAATTTCTGAAACAATTTAGTAAGAGATATGCAGAAACACAGAATTAGGATGGGGAATAATCATTTTTCATAGCACGGTACATGTCCAGCAGGAACACCACAAATTTCAAGTCCAATTTCATCCCCTACACCACTAATAAATTTCTCTACCTTGGAAAAGCACTACTGATTTTGCCACTGTCCACATGCAGGATTGACAGACTGACATGGAGCAGAGTAAATAAGCATTAGAGAGTATCTATGAAAAGACTGACAGGAAGCCCATGAAAACACAGACAAGCAATCTGGACCAGACTGCAGCTGTCTCAGCCAATATCATTGTGCTGAAGGCATTACTTAAATGATTCTTTTTCAAGTTGTACATATTTTCAAGGTTGTGCTAGTAAAAAGAAAAAAAAATACAGACTATTGCAGCTTTTTGATATTGCATTCCCAAGTTGCTCAGTATGGGTCCTGCCAAACTGGCATACACCTACATCAAAGGTGTCCAGTGCTCTGTCTGATCAGTGCCTGGACCCCTGACAGGTGAGTGAGACCTTTTTAAATATTTTATCTGTCTGCCCTTTTCCCCCCTGTTCAGCCAGCTGTACATGCTGCTAAAATGCTGCTCAGAAATAAGCTTAAATGAATAGCCCAATGAGTCTGGTAGCGAAGTGGTGGCTCAGTGGTTATGATGTTGGAATTCTGATCGGAAGGTTGTGAGTTCAAATCCCTGCATTGCCAAGCTGCCACTGCTGGGACCTTTAGCAAGGCCCTTAACCCTCAACTCCTTAGCTGTATATAAAAGAAGAGAGATAATTGTCTGCCAAATGCTGTAAATTTAAATTATCCAACCCCCACTGCAAATCAGGTTTATTGTCATGATTTACAGACTTTCAAATCAAACAAAAGCAATCGAAACAGTTCAACACAAAGAATGCTTCAAGTGGTTTTCCCAAAAGGCAGATGATCTCTTCTCATAACTTTTTGGACCATTCTTTTGACTTATTTCTAACAATATTTCTAACATGCAGTCAAACTTGATACTCAACAAACCCCTAGCCAGTTCAGGTATTCCATATGTTCCAGCTCAAGCACACCTGCTGCAACTAATGAAGCCCTTGGTTAGTTGTATCAGGTGTGCTTGAGACAACACCTGTTTTTCATATATGTGCTGTTGTGAGGGATTCTATTCAGGGGGTTGAATAATTTTGAAACTGGAGAAATCATTATTAGTTGCATTTTCAGTTGAATTTGGGGAAATCACTTGAAGCATTCGTTGTGTTGAACTATTTCAATTGCTTTTGTTTGATTTGTTCATCGCAAACAGCTGAAAGTCTGTAAATATTGACAATAAACCTGATTTGCACTGGAGATGGAATCATTTTGATTACAACTGTAATCCAAACACACTTACAACTGTTAGAAAATACAGTGAACCAAGTGAAGGGTCCCACATATCATCTGCTCATTCTTATTAGCCTCTGCTATCCATGAGAGTGTGTGCCCATTCCAAAGAAAATTAAACCTATTATAATGTCATCATGGCAGAAAGCTGTGGAAAGTTTTAAAAAAAACAATAAATAAATAAACGTAGCACAATGTAACTTCTTTTAAATCTTTTCAATCTTCTGACCTTGTCGTATTGCACTGCACAGGTTTCCAACCATACGATTGGTCCTAGAGACCTTAAATTCCAGGAGGATATCCAGTAAGTCGACTTTTCTTACTAGTGAGGATCTGAATGTAAGTCCAGAAGTCCAAATAAATAATAAATAAATATTATGAATAAGCAATATAATAAAAACATTGAAGCATCATTCTGAGAAGCAGAACCATAAACCTTTTTGAGTACTGCAGTTAAGGGTAAGGTGTTGGTGCTTTCATAACTGCACAATATCAAGTAACTGATCTCACACATCTCTGGGTAAATATTTTTTTTTTTTTGTCATTGTTAAATTTCACAAGCCGTTGCTGCTTCACAGCTCCAGGGTTTGGTTCAGAGCTCAAGTTACTGTCTACATGTAGTTTAACACCTTCTCCCCATAGGTTCCCTCCAGTTTCTCCATTTTGCTCCCTCCTACCAAGAACATGCCAGTAGGTGAACTGAAAACACAAAATTGCCTCTAAAGTGTTTGCGTGTGTGTGTGTGTGCATGTGTGTGTGTGCACGTGTTTGTGTGTGTGTGTGTGTGTGTGTGTGTGTGTGTGTGTGTGTGTGTGTGTGTGTGTGTGTGTGCATGGTGGTGTCCCATCCAGCATGTATTCCTGCCTCATTTCCAGTGTTCAGGATAAAGTACTTAAAATAAGATAAGATCAGAAAATCTATAGTTTTGTAAGATCCATTTTTCTTTATGGGGACCAATCAAATGTCCATACAAGGCCAAAGCTGTCAGATAGTCCTATCTCTGTGAGGACATTTGCTCTTCGAATATAAAAACATGCACACACGTGCACACATAATCCACACACATACATACCCGCTCACACACTCACCCTCACCGACATTACAGTAATACTATATAATAAATAATAGTTATATGTCAACAGTTTTTGCCATATTGCCCACCAAGAGAGTCAGAACAATTCAATTCATATACAGTGGGGGAAAAAAGTATTTGATCCCCTGCTGATTTTGTACGTTTGCCCACTAACAAAGAAATGATCAGTCT
>JAOUWY010000030.1:6573723-6584433 GCA_025728095.1 Prietella phreatophila
ACTCTATAGTTCCTCGGTTATATTCCATCCGTTCATAATATTCTCACTCGGATGCCTTGTGAATTTTCTTGCAAACGTTCTATTTAATTTGATACAGTAAGCTAGCTAACTACCTTTCACAACAATAATTATAATTCCATCTCCAAATCATGGAGCTGTTGTTTAAGCACTATAGTTGACAACAATTTCCACCTAATAGTATTTTATCTCATAGTATTTTATCTAATTATATACTAGTATAATTTAATTGTAATTTTATTTAATAGCATTTATAGAATGGTTTGCTGGACATGTTACCAGAATCCGCCATGAAGCTGGGATGCAGTTCTGCTGTTTGTCAAAATTGGATCCTTGAAGCATTGTTTCATTCTAATTTCCATATACTTTTTCTGGAAAGATTGGTCCTCATTTATCAAACTGGATACAAAAGGGTTTATTTTGGAAAAATGTTCGTTTCCTACTCATGCTCCTGAGTGTGTGTGTGTGTGTGTGTGTGTGTGTGTGTGTAAAGGTAGACTAAATAATGTAAGCCTATATTGATCAACATCAAATCATGTTGTTTGCATAGTTTATGCAAACATTTACATATGAAAAGATTGATAAATGAGGCCAGTTGTCTGTCAATAAAAAAGAGAACCTTCTTTAAAGAATTACAAAAATCATGAGCAATGAAAAATACTGTACCGTATTCTTATTCTGTTTGATCCCTACGGTACAGAAAATACATGATGATCTTGGTTTAATTAACACCTAGAGTCTCAAATCAGTCTAGCGTTGGAATGTGGTTTGATGTACACTATACTGTATGCAGTTGCCCATTAAAATCATCCATTCAGACTGAAACCTGCTGCATTTACACCCTTGGCACAGATGTTTTTTTGTTTTTATTTTTAAATCAGAGTGAAATTTTTCTGTCTTCTAGCTGGATTTGGTTTTCATGCTGCACAAATTTAAATGGACCGAATGGGTATTTGAGAAGTTCATAATTCAAGTCCATAATTCATTGGTCATTTCCTGCAATGGGAAGAACTTGGGGTGCAAGCATGACTGCAGTGTTCTCTAAGCATTTAAACCACACCAAGATCTACTTGGAAACTTGGAAATGGGCTGAGACCGTTTGTGTGAGGAAGTTATTTTGGTCTGGAATCAAGTGTGAATTGGTGAGAAAGTGCTCTAAGACGTTTTGTGTTTGTGAATGTTCTGAGTATGTGTGTACTTGTCCGCTTCTGTCTGATTTGAATGGAGGTGAATAGAGGTGATAGAGGCAGGCCACTGGGCGCATTGTCCTGCCCTAATTCCTTGACATTTGCGGAGGATAAATGTGAGGGGAGGAGACACAGCTGGCAGCTACTACTTTTTGAGAGCATTCGTGAAAGGCCGTGGGTGAAGGCCAACTGCAGTAGATTTACAAATGGCCTAGAATGCCACATTTTTGCTACAGTTTGTTTCTTCCTGGTAAAAGAGTACGCAAATAAGTACTATACGAATCTCAAATCATCTCATGCAGAGTTGTCTTCAACATTATCCCCTGTCCGACACCACTGACAGCCTCAACTAAAACCACAAATATATTTCTCAAGATCCCCAACAAGCTAACAAACTACATACCCCATCACCATGACTAATCACATGACACATATCACCAGTCTCAATCGCCATCCATCATAAATACAGTGTACACCTTTAAATATCTTGGACAAATTCCATTTATTTGCTAAACCCTGCCCCTAAACAATGATTTACATTTACATTTACATTTATTCGTTTAGCAGACGCTTTTATCCAAAGTGACTTACAAATGAGAAAATTCAAGCAAAGCGATATATCAAGCAGAGAACAATACAAGTAGTGCTACCATACAAGATCTGTTAATTGAGTTCCAGAGGAAGCAAAGTGCACAGAGTAGAGGTGTAAGTGCCAAAGTAAATTATTTATATATACAGAATCTCACAAAAGTGAGTAGGGAAGAAGAGGGATGGATATAGAAGAGGGATGGATATATATGTATATATCTCACAAAAGTGAGTACACCCCTCACATTTTTGTAAATATTTGATGATATCTTTTCATGTGACAACACTGAAGAAATGACACTTTGCTACAATGTAAAGTAGTGAGTATACAGCTTGTGTAACAGTGTAAAATTGCTGTCCTCTCAAAATAACTCAACACACAGCCATTAATGTCTAAACTGCTGGCAACAAAAGTGAGTACACCCCTAGGTGAAAATGTCCAAATTGGGCCCAAAGGAGTCAATATTTTGTGTGGCCACCATTATTTGCCTTAACCCTCTTGGGCATGGAGTTCACCAGAGCTTCACAGGTTACCTCTGGAGTCCTCTTCCACTCCTCCATGATGACATCACAGAGCTGGTGGAGGTTAGAGACCTTGTGCTCCTCCACCTTCCATTTGAGAATGCCCCACAGATGCTAGATGCTAGGCTAGAGAGAGTTGACAGGAGGATCTGATAGTTCACAGTGTCGAAAGCAGCAGAGAGGTTGAGAAGGATTAGGACAGATGATCTAGAGGTTGCTCTTGCTAGTCATAAGGCTTCAGTGACAGAAAGCAGAGCAGTCTCTGTGGAGTGGTTGCTCTTGAAGTCACATTGCTTGGTGTTCAGGAAGTTGTTCTATGTGAGAAAATCGGAGAATTGATTAAAAACGGCTCTTTCAAGAGTTTTGGAAAGAAAAGGGAGAGGGAAACAGGTCTGTAGTTGTCAACCACAACAGGGTTAAGTGATGTTTTTTAAGCCATGGGGTAACCCGGGCCTCTACGGGCCTCATGTGCCAGTAAGAGGGATGTGTTAAAGATATGTGAGTGCAGGTAATAGTGTTGGAGAGATGGACTGAAGAAGGTGAGAAGGTATGTGGTCAAGAGGACAGGTTGTGGGATGGCTAGAGAGGAGGAGTTTATAGACATCAGTCTCTGAGAGGGGAGAGAAGGAAGTCAGTTGGGAGTTACATGGAGGAGGAGCTGGTCTATGCATGTCTGGAGTTGAGAACTGGTTCCTGATTGATGTAACCTTGCTGGAAAAGAAAGTGCCAAAGTCATCTGCAGTTAGAGAGGTAGGGGAAGGGGGAGGAGGGGGACAGAGAAGGGAAGAAAAGGTTTTTGAAGAGAGTGCGGGTGATGGGAGAACTGCCCATCTTTTCTTGGTAGTATGTGGCTTTAGCAATGGAGATGCTATTGGAAAAAGAGAAGAGAAGTGTTTGGTAATTGGTTATGTCAGTTGGATTGTTAGATTTACTCCATTTCCTTTCAGATGTTCTTAGTTTGGCCCTGTTGTTACGCTAAGCTTCTGAGAGCCAAGGGCTAGAGGGTGATATACGAGCAGGTTTAGAGGTTAGGGGGCAGATACTGTCAAGAGAAGATATTAAGATGGAATATAGCATGTCAGTTGCTGTGTTTAAGTCAAGTGAGGAGAGGTGGCTATGAGAGGGAAGTAAGGCTGTGACCATGGAGGAGAAATGTGAGGTGGAAAGGGAGCAAAGATTGTGGTGGAGACAGTGAAGGGGTGAGGGGAGAGAAATAAAGAACTGGATAAAGAAATGGTCAGAGGTGTGGAGTAAAGAGAAGATTGTGTGTGGTGCAATTACGTGTGAGGATGAGGTCGAGCTGTTTGTAGGGCTTTGTGGGTTGCTGGTGTGGTGCACTGCTTGAGGTCAAATATGGGAAGGAGAGCAAGAAAGTCAGCTGCATATGGCTCTTCTAGATTAATGGTGAAGTCACCAAGGACCACAAGAGGAGTTTCATCATCTGGGATGGTGGGCAGTAGTGTGTCAAATTCATCGATGAACTTCCCCAGTTGACCTGGAGGACGGTAAACAACAAGAAAGTGCAGGGTCAGTGACTGTAACAGCATGAAATTCAAAGGAAGAGGGAGAAAGACAGGAAAATTTCCATGTTTTAAAGAGGAGCAAACGTACCACCCCCTCATCAGTTGGGACGTGAGCTACGGGAGAAGTTGAAGTTGGAGGCTAGGGCAGTAGGTGTGACACTGTTTTCAGCATGGATCCAGGTCTCAGCCAGAGCCAGCACACTGAGGTTGGAGTGGGTTGCAAAGCCAGGAATGAAATCTGCCTTGTTGACAGCAGACGGGCAGTTCCAAGGTCCAATAGAGAATGAGAGGGAATCTGCAGAGAACACATTCAGAGAGCGTCAGTTGTCTAAGATGTGTACTTTTAACCAATCACAGCCGAGCAAATGTAACCAATCACAGGCACCATTGACAAACTTTGGGAATTTACAATATGCCACTCTCTTGTGCATGCTGTACTTGTAATCTAATAACAGATATCCTGAACGTTTAGGAGTGAAATTATTACTAATTTCATACCCTAAATCTCAAGAGGAGAAGTCTGCTACCTGGATTAAACAAAGCCTGTCAATAATAACACGCAACACAAACACCTGCTAATAGATACGTGATTTGATAGCTTGCAAATCTGGCTAATGAAGCCTTTCTCTGCTATTGTTAAATCAATGAATTCAGTACCGTGTGTAGGTAAACACATGCTGAAAATAAATGACTAATTTCTGTGAAATGCAAAAACAGCAAGAGGCTAATCACTGTTTGCTGGCTGATGCTGGAAATATTTCACAAGAACCAGTGGGACATTCAAATGAAATGTTAATCGTTTAATGCATGTAACAGTGCATTTCACTTTCTGCTGAGCAGGAGTAATGCTGTGCTATAATTTATACCATCTATATGGATCACTAGGTAATGAAATTTTAGTTAAATGTTATCCTGAATTTTAAACCAGGATGTATAGGGTTGGGCTTTAAATTGGATCCTTTTAGTAGTTGTATATTGCTAAGACATTGTGATGTAAAATGCATATTGGAGATCTTGTTTCACACTGCATGTGAGTGGGGACAACCAAATACAACTTCTATGTCATTAAAAATTTCATAATTGACACGCTGGACTTGATAGACGTAGTGATCGTAAACAAGTTGGTGAGGATTAGTGAAGGGTCAATTAAGTGTGCCTACTAATACCGCTCCAATAAACAATTGTCTCTAAATCCAATTTGCTGTCACTAACTGCCTTAGGGAAGCACTTGAAAAAAAATTTAATTTGCTCCTTCATGTATCACAAACGCTGGATTCATTCAGCCAAGCTAATACTATCCAATGTTGGTTTGATTGATGAGGCAATGAGGAAGCCACATCCATAGTTCACAACTCCTCGTTATACTGTAGTATGAGACTCATAGAGAAATACATTACAAGGACACTACACATTACAAGGACACTACACTACATAATAATTTTTCCCATGAGACACTAGGGCAAGCATGATGGTGTGCTTCAGGAAGACAGAACGTGGGTGCTCTTATCAGAGCTGTCAGTCATAATTAGGAGCCCTTCTCCACCTCCACCCACCCCTCATTTATTTTCCTTTCTTCCTGCATCACATTCTTCTCCAGCAGGCCCTGCACATCTCCCTGACAAGGGAATGATAGGGTGTAAGGAGTCACATGACAGAGTGTTATTACAGCTAGCTCTCATTTACTAACTGGTTCCACCAAGCATGAGATGAGCCCATGAGACATTGCCGGTCACTAGGCTGTATATAAACGATATACTCACTTCATGCATCACATGAACTCAAAGGCTGCATCTTAATTGGACAGTTAATGGCACAGTCTTGCATAAATGTCTCCCCGGCTTATGCTACAGGTCCAATGACTGGAATTTTTTTTCGACTAGTAATTAACCCCAGTGACCTTGTGTCTACTAAACTGTGCCTTTTGACTGACCGTCACATTCATTATGTTCAAAATGGCAGTGTAATATATCCCACTGCCTGGAGTGGAAGACTGCTGTGCACTGACTCATTGAGCTCGAATTAAAAAGGAATCATAAATGAGGACAGGCGTCAGTATGTGGATTCTAATCACAGTGGGCAGCTTCTTTCCCCACAAAAGCACCTCGGGATCTTTAACACTACGTTAAGCTGGAGGAGGTGGATAAACTGTTCAAGACTAACAGCAGACATAAATTTACTACAGGCATTATGGCCATGTATTGTATTAATTGAATCTCACAAGAATACACATTATTTTACATCTATACCACAGTGCTGTTGATTGGTCAGAAGGTGTTGAATACATTTCTAGAACAGCAGACCACAAGGAATTCAAACCACAAGTTTATATTAATGCACCTGTTCTAATAAGTCACAGGAACTAGTATGGTGGACGTGTGTTTTTAATTTCAGGTTATTAATTAATGGATAAAAAGCATCGAATTAAAAAAAAAAAAAAAAAAAACCTTCTAATCACTGATATATTGAAGCTTTCTATACAGAGATGTCTATTTACCATTTACAGAAGGAGTCTCCGGTGTTAATGCTTTGCAACAGTCAGAACATTTACTATCATACAAAAGTCTTCCGTACTTTATGCTTTCATGATAAGTTGAGTAAAAAGTAAGGCTCGTGAGGGAAGAACTGTTAATTGCTGCTATAATGTACATGTATAACATGTTCATTAATAAATAAGAAATTTAAACTGTTGGCAGATTCCTGAGGTGTAAGAGGAATAAAGCATGTTGGGATGCACAGTTCCATCCATCCATCCATCCATTTTACATATCACTTATCATATATAAGGTCATGGGGAGCCTGGAGCGTATCCCAGGGAAGTCAGGGCACAAGACGGTCACTGGGTGCCAACCAATCACAGGGCACAATCGCACACACATTATGGACAATTTGGAAATGCCAATCAGCTTACAACGCATGTCACTGGACTGGCAGAGGAAACTAGACTACCCAGCGGAAGCCCCCAAAGCACAGGGAGAAACTTCAGAGGTTCCTACACAGCTGGAGGCAGGATTCAAACCTCCAACCCCAGAGGTGCAAGGCAAATCTGCTAACCACTAAGCCATGGTGACCCCAAGTTATGTAGTTATAGGAAAATAATCTATTTTGGGTAGGTAGTGAAAACACCTCCTTAGCCCCATGTTATTGATCCTTCTTCTATATATCACATATTCTTATTCTCCGCATCTCTCAGTTCCATCTGCATATTGGTTTGGTTCATTCCTCATCTGTCTTTATTACTCTCACCATTCAGTTATTCCCTTGATTAGTTTGTGTATTAAGCCCTTGTTTTTAAATGTTCCAGTGCAAAAACTTGTCGAGCATTTCTGAGCCTCTTGTTCCCTAGTTCATGTTCATATTCATGGTTTTCTGACCTATGCTTGTGCACCTGGTTTATGGTTATGGATTACCCTTAGATGATTATGATGATGATGATGATGATGATGATGATGATGCCCACCTGTGTTTTGAGCTATGCTACGGACTCTGATATCGATTCCTGTTTTGCACCAATGAATAATATACACTTGTGTCCTTCCCCTCTAATGTGCACATTAAGTTACGCTATGTTTTATTCCTTAATTTGACCATATTTTACGGAGTGATATACAGCCATAAAGAATTACACTGTTTTAATTAACCTATATTTCTGAAAGTGAAGAAAGGGTGGGAAAATAATTGGAGTTTTGTGGTAAGTTGAGAAAGTTGTTCACTGTTCCAGGAACTGTCCCGCTTTAGTCACTGTCTATCTGTCACTGAGTTTTGACACTTAATTTGATCATCGCTTCTTTTCCCGAGGGGAAAAATCTATCCTTGGCATGTACTGGTATGATTTTTGACAGTGTCATTCTCAATAAGGTTTTCTTTTGCTCTTGGTGCCTACACGTCTGGCAGCAACTGACTTTATTTTAATTTTTCTGTCTGCCTGATGCCTTATGTAAGAACGGTATACTCTCTGCCTTATACCCATAACCAAAAAATATGGCATCATAAATTTTGATAAAGGAATATTTTACATTTAAGACAATGTCCCAGCAATCAGTGCACCATACCACAACTCTGGCCAGGATAAAACAGTTGTTAAAGATGAATGAATGCTTTTTTGTCTAGAATATTCTATTATAATTATACTCTATATACATGTTGCTTTTAACTGTAATATAAATATAAAATATAATGGAAAAGCATAAAAGAAGCAATAGATACCCAACGACTGATACAAACAGTTGGCCACTAAGACAAAATATTAAATGATGTCAGGCACATAAAGCAAGAGTGACAAATAGAAAAAAGGAAGTCTTGGAGGGAAAGAAAGAGGTGAGTGTAAAGAGGGTGAAGCAGATGAAGCTTGACAGTGAAGGTGAGAGTAAAAGGCAGAGCTGGAGGAAAAACTTGGCGCAATGTCCTCTTATAAAGGTCCAAAGTTGTCATTGTCCATTACTGTAACCTCCTCTCAGATTAAGAAATGTTTTTGACTGCTAAAAATCTTTATACACAGTGTGACCTTTCATAAGGTTCGGCTTTAGTGTTAAAGCCTTAATGTCAATCAGTATAAGGTAACAATTTCACATTGGGTTGAGGAATATCTTCTCTAAAAAGTCATAATAAGTCCAACTTTAAGACTTTTAATGAGCAGAGATGCTACTCGTATCATGGCCGTAGACGCTTGGGAGTCTCTCAGGCTATAGATGCCGAGGGGTTTTAGCCATCAAAGAAAAAAATTTAAAAATCTTTCTATCACAGTTCTCTAGAGTACATCTGGCTGATCCTCATGCAATTGGACAGGAGCCAACGTATCAAGAAAACATGATGGGCGCATGAAACACTCAGGTGTCTCACAGGAGGAAAACGTTAATCAAATCAGAGGAGTCAAGACAGGGTGGGACAGTTTAATACATCAGGAGGGAAACCCCTTTTCTCTGTGTGACAAGACCCTACACTACTTTATTCTGTGGTGAAAGCTCAGATCTGGAGGTCATTATGTAACTGAGGGAGATTTGAATTACACAACTTCACTGGGGTGTCAGTTTCCTATGTGATTTACTGTACTTCATTCATCTACCACTACATTTATAACCAAATCTTCTTGTGCAAAAATAACATTACTGCCATGTTTTAAAGGATTGCAGTATAAGTTTGTGTTATCACTTAAAATGAGTTATCTAAAAGTACTGTATTAGCAGCAGCATCCACATCAGTAAAAGTAACTCGCAGTATTTAAATAGGAGCATCATTGCTGTTTCGTCACTCAAAGATATAGATTTTAAAAATGACAGTAACAAAGTATCTCAATCAGTCAACTCATAATAATAATAATAATAATAATAATAATAATAATAATAATTCATGGTAGTGGTTTTCTTTTCCATGTAGACAAAGTTGCATAAACCCTACAATATCATCTTACTCCTTATGACATAAGCCTTTTAGAAATCCTCCAGCATTTCTATATTTAAGCAGCATCACACAAGTAGGAGTGTAGCTACTCTACATATTGGCACTGCTGTGATTCAGCTACAGGGTGAGTGTCGTAGTTAATCACTGATATGCCGATATTCAGTATAACAGAAATCATTGCGAGTGCGATAAACAAGGAATGAATTAATATTGAGTAAGTAACATTTCAGACACAATAGGAACAAATGTTTGGTCTATTTCTGCTCTGCTTGTGGAAATAGATCCCGAAGAATCCATCCTCTCTTTATAGGAGGTCGGCAGGATAGCTAGCTAGCTCACAGTGACTATGTTTACATGCACATCAAATTCCGTTTAAGGTCTATTCTTGGGTTGCAGCCATATTCTGAATACAATGTTTATATGCATACAGGCATCGGAATATTCCTGTATGCATGGTTGTTGTAAGTATGCCGATATACACACACGCTTTTCATTTCCTGCTGTTATTTAAGATGCTGTCGTTGGTACCCAGAATTCCTTGCAGATTGACCATGCGCATGTATCTTCTTTCAGTGGATTTTGGTGTTTATATGCAACAAATTTCCAATTAAAAGAGGAAGGTGTGAGAATCAGAATAGGGCAATCGGATTGCAGTGTTTACACGACTCAATGTAAATTCGAATAGTGCCAAATTCCAATTAATATCGGAAAATTGACGTATATGTAAACGTAAGGTGTCCCGTCTTCCTTTTCATCTTTCAACTGATGAGCTTTGACATTTTAAGCCACAAGATATATTACTGAAAAGAATCGTTTGCCATGTCCACTGATGATATCATTAACACTGTACAAACCGTTTCGAACTAGGAAGTGTAATTTTATGTGCTGAAAACCTCCCAGATTCCCTCGTGGGTTGGCATTTGACCAATCGATTTAGTGGACTGGTGTTACGTCACTGCTGACAGGGGGCACTGCGGCGCGGCTTCTGAATGGATGTGACTTTGTTTTGTTTGCTCACTTCTGGATTAGCGTTAGCTTTAGCACTGATTTGTCACAGGTGTATGTGTTTTAAGTTGATGAGACTTTGTATTTGAATGCCTGGGTTACTGAGCACGTCGCTCAGATTTATTCGTTGATATGCTTGTAGCTTTCGTGTCGTTTATGCTAAGAAGGATAGTGTTCTATGCCACGTTTCTTGTTTCCCAAGGAAGACCGCGTTTACTTTGAGTTCTGTGTTTGTATTCAATAAAGACTTTGATCTGCACCTGCATCTGCCTCCAACTACGTTTGTTGACAACTAGAACTAACTGTTACACAACAAACATACACTAAACTAAAAAAAAAAAACTGTTAGAACTTATTTTAAGTGAAGCAAAACCATCTATCAATAGCACAAGATGATTCCAAAAAATAAAAACAGGATCATTCATCGTATATTTGTTAATTAATAATCTTATATCAGGGTGTACAGTTCACAA
>JAOUWY010000030.1:6675463-6686324 GCA_025728095.1 Prietella phreatophila
ATTTTTGACATGCGTTTTTCTGGATTTTTTTGTTGTTATTCTGTCTCTCACTGTTCAAATAAATCTACCATTAAAATCATAGACTGATCATTTCTTTGTTAGTGGGCAAACGTACAAAATCAGCAGGGGATCAAATGCTTTCCCCCCCTCACTGTACAATACTCTGCCCTGTTTAAGCTTCTTCCCTCATTAATTTAGGATTTTCCTTTAATCGTTTGTCAATAAATGGAGAACAGTCAAAAAAGTGTCTATGGAATGTAATCTCAGCATGTAATATTTCACTCATATATCAATAACTGGGTAAAATGACACATAATTTATATGGGTAATGACTGCAGAAATGGTTGTGTTTACTTTGTCCCCTGTAAAAAGTTAATAAATATGTGCACTCACTGCCTGTGATTTCGAAGAGCACTTTGTCGTTGAGGCCTAGCCTCAGCTCAGGCATTCCAGAGAGAACAACCTTCAGTTTGATGCAACCCACAATCTCACTGCACAGGACGCTGCCTGTAGCACTGACCTGAGGGAAACAGAGGACAATCATAGAAGGAAGGAAATGAAAGTGCACGATAATCAATATCATGATCATTATTATCATGTGGAAATAAAATTAAAATATATCGAACAACACAGGCAAAGACAAGAATTCCAAATGAAAACCCAATCAGCTAGAATTTCCAGTAGCAAGAGAGAAAAAGTCAAACAGGGAAAGCTGCATGGGTGGATAGAAATGCCCAATTAGAAAGCAATGAGATGTGGGTCTTGTGAAATGGTGCTCTTAAGAGCTGCTGTGGGCTGCCTCTCAGACTGTGAGCCTGAAAGGCAACAGAGCATTCAGCCTAGGACAAGGCAGAGACCAGCCCGACAGCAAAAGTAAACACTCTTTTATGACTCGATGCAGGGAGGTCTGGATAGCTTGGTTTTGCCTATAGACATAAATGTGAAGGAGCCTCTTTCACACCTCTTTAACTTGGATTAACAGAGCCAAAACCTTATTCAGTGGAACTAAAAGGCACAGACACCACACCTGTACCACTGGGAGTCACATGCACAGATATAACCCCTCCTTCACTCTGACTAACAGGCTCAGCAGCCACACCTTGGGTGGCTGTGGCTCAGGTGGTAGAGCGGGTTGTCCACTAATCGTAGGGTTGGCTGTTCGATTCCTGGCCCACATGACTCCACATACCGAAGTGTTCTTGGCAAGAAACCCTGAGTTGCTCCCGACTGCAAGTAAGCGCATTGCATGGCAGCTCTGCTACCGTGATTGTGTGTGTGAACGGGTGAATGACATACAGTGTAAAGCGCTTTGGATAAAAGTGCTATATAAGTGCACCATTTACCTTCTTGACTGGGGCAAATAGGCACAAAGGCCAAACCTGCAACTAACTGGCAAAATGGCTACACTGACAGGCACAGATGCCAGGCCTCTTTCATTGGGACTAAACGGTACACAGTGCACAACTCCTCAACTGCAAGCAACAAGCGCAGAGACTACACATCTTTCACAGAGGCGACACCACTTCTTACATAAAAGACACACCTTCTTTACCAAGAATAACAGGAAGAGTGGTTACACATCCTTCCAATCATCCAGGCATGATTGATGATTGCACAAAGTCCACATGGATACTGTAGACAGCACTGCAAATTCCATAGCCTTATTTAGATTAACAGCATGCAGCAAAAGGGTGACTAATAATATATCAAGTTTTTCTGACTGGACATGATAATGTTTTGCTTCATCAGTTCTACTCTACATTATTGTGGAAAATAAATTGCCATCAAACTCTGAGAATGTGACACAGAAGAGAGAAGATGTAGGTGGTAAACAAAACCACACAACCCCACTGAAACATCAATTCCACCAAATCCATTGTATGTTCGATTTGTTATACATCACATGATAGGGAATGGGACTTGTTTAATGGCAAATGATACTTGCATCTTGCTAAAAGAGTTTGAAGTGTACATGTGTGAATGACACAAAACTCCATTGCTGGTAAAGTCGTGCTGATACTGTCCCGGGTACTGAGAGTGAAAACTGCAAGTGTCTAAGTGGGTAAGTCTGTGCCACAGACCTCCCACTCATTTATAGATGGTTGGTTCCAGTTTGACACGGATGACCTCCTTTACTCCTCTGACAACCCTCTGAAAGTCTCTGTTGAGAATGTGTACATTGTCCTCAAAAAAAGACTCCTTTGTCCTTCAGGTTTAAGAAGAAATCTGACTCCATACCTCAGAAATTAGCCACTCTGTGTTGGGACATGAGCTGATAAAGCGGAGTAATGTTTTAATATACAAACCTGTACATTTCTGCCTGCACTGGAGTGTGTGTAATCAGTTTGTTCTGCTCTTGTTGCTCCATCACTGTTTCATCCCACCAACAGATACAAAAAAAGGCTCATTTACTGCTTACAAAAACTTGGTACAATCAGGGTCTGTGCCACTCAATTTACTCCGTGGAAAACAGTTCCAGGCTTATATCGAAGTAGGACATAAGAAAAAAGCCTCTTTTAGAAATACTGCCAGCTGCACCATCTTGCTGACCAAATATTGATCACCAATATCTAGCAACCTTCCTGGATTAGTGCGAAACACTGCACACCACGTACCAAATGCTGAGCAACTTGCAAACAGGATGGCACCCTGGGCAATCAGATCAAAACAGTGTCTCTTACTGGAACTACTGTATGGTTAAACTACTGCATATACAAAGATAGCTGTAGACAGCAGCATTATCAGACGCATTATGAGATACCCTATCGTAGCCTGTGGTTGACCTGGAGGACCAAACTATTGCCTTAGGTATGGGCATGACACCTGGTCTAAAACCAAAGATGAGGATATGAAAACTAGCACCGAACAAATCACCCCATTTGACTGCCATATCTTCACTCGAGAAGACACAACAGACAACAAGCCTAAACAACTGGAAAGAAAATGGTGCCAACTAGCCACGGTTCCAACAAACAATGAGTCCAAGGACAAGTACAGGGGTGGACAAGTGATATATTCATTAGCTAGCCCAATAGGCAAGGGGAAGCTCCTCACAGACTGGGGACAATTGTGCAGCCATAGTCCCTATCCTCTCCTGGTAAAGGTTTTGATGTAGCACATTGAGTTTGTGACCTTGTGACATTGTTTAAATTGTGTTTGTTTTTTTCCTCCATGCATCCAGTCCAGTCCAAGTCCAGTCACCAAGCCTTTCTACCACTATTAGACATGAATTATGTATTATGAATGATATATTACAAATATATTATTTGGTGAACTCACCAGTAAGTTGACAGACTCAATGACATCCATGAACACTTCATTCTTCCTGTATTTGATGCCCTCGGACCTCCAGGACACAGAGTTGGTAACGGTTGCCGGGGGGCGTGGTGCACCCACCTCCAGTTTATGCCCTTGCTGGGTGATGTACCTGTAAACATCAACCAGATTAACTATCCATCCATCCATCCTCTACCGCTCACTCCCTCTTCAATGTCACAGGGAACCCAGAGCACATCCCAGGAATCATCGGGCACAAGGCAGGGTACACCCTGGACAGGGTGCCAGTCCATCGCAGGGCACAATCACATACACACTCAAACACCCATTCATACACTATGGACACTTTAGACACGCCAATCAGCCTACCATGCATGTCTTTGGACTGTGGGAGTAAATCGGAGTACCTGGAAGAAATCCCCGCAGCACAGGGGCCACGGGGTCACAGTGGGAATCGAACCCCCGACCCTGGAGGTGTGAGGTGAAAGTGCTAACCACTAAGCCACTGTGTGCCCCCCAAATTAAATAACTAATTAAAATTGGTATGAGGTATAAGATAGATTTGAGAGGGTATTTAAATAAAGGAAACCACATGGAAACAATTCTTATGACACACTTTTGACACAAGCCTAAGCACTGTGTTAACCAGGTAAGGAATAAAACAGGACACGGCATACTTTCATAGGAAAATGATGAGGTGGTGTTCCAAATACCAGCACATCCGGACGTGTTGTATTCATTATATCACTGCTATATGCCAATAATAATGCAAATGGCAATTTCTTACTTAGATACTTTACATACTTTTTATCCATTCATAGATACATTAATTATGTGGAACATCTGCGAAACAAGTTATTTCCTGTTATTATATACATTACAGCAGCTATAAATGTCTTTGTTGAATAACAAATCTATTATTAGGCTTTGATTATGTAACGTGCACTCCATACAAATCCCTGTGGCTAAGCTCATACCATAGACGTGATGACATGAATGTGCGCAATAATATAAACCTGTGATTTGAATTATAGCTAGTATGACTGTCAGAACTGCTGTTACAGAAAATTAATCAACACCTTCTAACCAGATTTGAGAATTCAACAGCTCAGCTCTGTACTGATACTGCAAATGACGATGATCAGCTTAAAAGCTCAAATAATACAATTAGCTGATTAGGCGAAAACTCTGATAGGATGATTTATGGTAGCCACTAAAAAGGGATCCCAGCATGACTATTCATATCCCCTGTAACAAATATACAGCCAGAGGTACTGAAAAAAGAGAAGGGCACTAGAAATAAAAGCCTAAGCATCACTTTGAGTGTCTCAAATTAGAAAAAGTAAACTATTTAATTGGTTCTAATGTAGAGCATACTGATTATGTAAAAGCAAACTGCAATAAAGGCACAGTACTCAGTAAACAAAGCTCTGCTGTTTGTGTGTTTGCCGGTGCAGCTGGAGACTCCTGGGATGAACAGGACATCCACAGAGATACACGGGAACACAAACAACCTGTTGTTAATCTATTTATGTCACCTACATGGCCATGATGCACGCATTAAGGCTCATACAAATCCATGGACTTTGAAGTATTTCATGGACTTCGTCTTCATGGACAATAGAAATAATCTCGACTCATTATTAAGAGGACGTATGTGGAAATGAGATGGCATGTCCGCAGTATTAATAATTAGTATGAGAGAGCATAACAAACCAAACAAAAGCATAAATCTAAATACACATCGGGATTGTGCATGGTCTCACTACTTTAGAAAAAGTCAAATGAGTAAAAAGAGATAATAAGGAAAAGTCTTAATGTGAAATTGGGATATATGACAAAATATGAAGTTAAAAGAAAAGGTCAGCTGGGCTTTTTATAAGAGTGCCTAACTGTTCATAACTGTTGAAAGCAGGGATATCTCACATATCTACTAGTGCTTCTATGTGCCTGCCGCTTGAAGTAAACCTCTGCATGTAAAATACTATCCATCTCATAGAGCATGAATAGAGCACAGGCAGTGTGTGGATGCACAGCTGTGACTAGTAAATGGTGGACGGTGCTGGTTTGAATGACTAATAATGAATAAACAGCGATTCTGCCAGTACTCACTCCAGTAAGATCTTGCTGTCTGTGGTCTGAGGGAAACCAAAATCCATGAGCTCATCCATTAGCTCATAGACAGTCACAAAGTTGTCGCGTATGCTCTCCTCCTCCAGAACCTTAAAATACTCTGTGAACACCTGTAACATATGGGCACAGTCTGTTTCTTAATACTGAAAAAAAGAAATGCACTGGGTTCAAATGAGTTTTTGTAAAAAAACAACAACAACAAATAAATAAATAAATAAAAATTCGAGCTCAACGATATCCAATTATACCAGAGAGAGCTGTTGAATTCTTGAATGTGATTAGTCAGAAGAAGCTTGCTTTTCTATAACAAGAGCTGGCAACAGTGCAATCTGGTACTTACGTATATGGATGCTACAAATAAACAAAGTTAAAGAAAAAAAATGATGTAATTGTTGACATGGTGAAATTTTCTGTAAGCAGATGTTTATTTAGCATTTTTGGAAAGAGTCTCCAGTGTCAGCACTTCGTAACAGTCCGAGATAAAGCTGTAATTTGCAAGCTATATTTTTTGGTTCGGGAAAAATATTGTTTACAGCTGCTATAATGTAAGAGATAACAGGACATAGCTTCTGCTGACGTTCCTCAACGTTATGTGTTGCTACATGTTTAAATGGATAAAAAGTGCAACGTGCCGTTCATTAATAAATAAAAACTGTTAGAGGAATAAAACACTACAGAACATAATATTAGAGGAAAATAATCCACTTCAGCATGGTAACGGTGCATCACACCACCACGTCGTTGATCATTTTACTATAACGCCATGCACCCAGTGTTTTATTCCGTACATAACAACTTCCCAGACTCTCCTTCTTAATACATACACATCAACGTGAGCCATTAAAACTTACTGAGCAGGCTGGAGTGTGTGGAATGCATACTCACCTCCACTATCTTGTACAGGAAGGAGTATACAAGAGCAGCATTTGTATTCTTCTTAGTCATTGCTACCACTGGCATGTAACTGTTAAGGTACTTTCAGTCTGTCTTGAATATTTATTTATTTAGGCATTCAGAAAATAATACTTTAAAGCATATAAAAATCTTAATATGCAAAAAAACAACACAAAAAACTGCAGAGTAGTGGAGGATACGGTAGAGGTTGTTGTGTTTGATGTACAGGAAGTGAGTGGAGCCATGGCTCAGTAGAGGTGATAATTCTGCTTCTTCCTCCCTCTTCAACATGATAGGCATGAGGTGGTCGATCTCACTCATGTTAACATTGCCCATGTAGTTCCGGCATATAAGTACCTACAAGGTTGACAGTAAACTCCATAGTACACCAGAAGTATAGTATTATATTATATATTTGGCACATAACTATCTAACAAGCAGCGACACAAATTATGCACCCAGCCTATGCAATACTTTTTTTCCCCATCTATGTGGTACATTGTAAAAGTTATGAAACCCTCATTCAGATGCTGCAGTAGATATTAGTTTCAGTTGTATTTGATCATTACGAAAAGAGCTGATTCATCATGAGAAAGAGATAGTGAGGGAGTGAGTGAGTGAGTCAAATATTCACCAACCTACAACAGAAATAATAAACAAATCTACTTGCAAGGTGTTGGATTTCACGAATAGACTTTCGTTCATTTATATGAAAGAATTCGCACATTGGTCAGAAAGGGATACAGAAATAAACAAAGAAACAAAACAAACAAAAAACCCCACAGAGGAACTGCTTATAATTATATAATGTCTTGTGTTGAGCAATATTTAGATACGAATATTAAAGGTCATGTGGTTCAGATATTCTAGTGTAGTTTCCAGCTATGCGATGTGGTTCTGCTCATTTTTAAAGAGAAGACCGCATCATAGTACATGAGTATATGTGTCACATACGGTGTTCAGCATGTAGTTTGCATTCCACTAATTACTAGACAGATTACTAGGTGCTTAAGTTAATATCTGTTGATCTGCTGATTTCATGAGAGAATAAATTCTGAGTAAATGGGCTTTGTTCCTCGTTATAAGGAAATGAGTTGTTGTGTCAGCTTTTCTGAGCAAGGAGCAACGGACAAGATTCATCAAAATTAGTCAAGTGGTTAAGTAACAGTGAATAGCATTGCTAGTTTATTAGGATCAACAGATGGCTACACTACACTGTTCTCCCCTTGCCAGATGTCCATTTAATGCACTTGCCAATTTATAACATGCCATAACCTTGTGCTATTTTACTTATTCAGAGCAACTTATTGTCTTATCCTGTTACTCAAGTGCAAACTCCTGTGTCTCCTGCTTGTCAGCATTTTAGCTTGACCTATGGTGTTGCTCACTAGGCCAGTCAACTGCTTGAAATTCATAAAAATGATCAAGGGTGCCTTCAGTGTCCTGTTTTTGTTCTTTGTAATGAGCTTTCGTGTGTTTTTCAGCTGACTGTCACCACTGGTGTTAGCTAGTTATCATAGCTAGCTAGCATTACATACAATTCTATGAAGGTAGTTCATCTAAACTACTGCTTTATATAGAGCCCTAAGTGATTAAAAAGAAAGAAAGAAAAAAAAACATATCTACTTGATTTATGTAAAATCAGCCATTCAAATAGTTTATACAAATCCGTGTCCAGCTTCATCCAATTTGACAATAAAACGTTTCTCCATCGTGGAAAAAAAGTGCTACTAATGTAGGGCTGAAACAACTAATCGATAAAATGGCTAATAATCGATCATTAAAATAATCGGCAACGGATTTATCGATTAGTCGGTGACATCACTGTGGATAACCCCCGTTGGTGACCACAACGGTGAAAATGTATTTCTACAGACGATGGTCACAGACTGAGCTGCTGTGGGAAAAGGGCATGATCCAGGTCGTCCAAAACATGAGTGTTTCATATTAAATGCTTCAAACAAATACGTAAGAGTATTAACGTGGCTCGTCATGTCAGATGCTGTGACAGATGCGCCTGCTGTTCGTGTAACGTGTTTCAGACGTGTTTTCTTCCACGCAGAAATTATATTTTTACATTTATATCCTTATCTGTAAATGTTAGAAATTCACACTGGTATTTCCATTTTACATAAAGGCTCGTCCTTACAGCGAGTGAGTCTACGTTAAACTTCAATGAATGAGCAAGAGGCCACGCCTGCACGTCAATCAAACAGCGGGCGATAGAAAGGAAGCACAATAACTCGGACTAAAATATTCATTCTGATCAAATATGTTGTTGATGCTATATTTATCCCCCAGGGAGCAGTGGTAGAAGCTGGATGGATGGATGGATGGATGCTATATTTAGCGATATTTAGAAACAAAGGTAATTGTGTGTTTATGAGAGAAGTAACTGTAATGGGGTTATAACATGTAATTGCACAGAAATTAATAAGAAGTGTGATACATTTACAGAATAAAGGAACATGTTACTTTATCCTTCGCCCAATGTATAGCATAGTGCACACAGACACATTTAATACCTTTGACATAGCCTTCAGTTTGCACAATGTTTGAAAGACAACATTGGGCAGAATGTGAAATAACATTTTCTTCGAGAGAAAAAAATACAGAAAATAATAATTGGCCTTTTAACCCAACTAATTGATTACCAGTTTCTACCACGTTTTCCTTTCTGAACAGACCGAGATAGGATCTGTAGAGTGTCTGTAAATTGACTGACAGAGCTGCGTGTAAAGCAGGCCGTCATGGGCCACGGTTTTCCAACACGTTTTTTCAATCACATATTGCATTGCTTAAAGGAAAGAAAATGTCACACATCCTAAATGCCATTGCTGATGCAATTGTTTGTTTGTTTTTTTGTCATGTTCTACACATTTTCAAGGTTATTTTTACAAATAAGGAATAGAAAAAAAAGACTATTGTAGCTTTAATTCAATTCAATGCACTAAACAGTAATTCAATTCAGTGATTCAAGCATCTTTTATATATATTTTAATCCAGTAAATTATTTTCCTAATATTTAATTTTTCCATTATTGATGGGTGTGACGTCTGCCTGCGTGCCCTGTAGGTACTGAAGTCATACCACACAAGGGTAAAAAGTATTTAGCAAATAAAATTGTTTTTTTTTTTTGCCCAGGCTAGATGATTAATTTTATTACGCAATTATAATGTGTTGTATTTGTTTTAAAAACCTAGTATAAATTTGAGTCAGAAAATGTGCAAAGGAAATCAAAACACATGTGCTGATCTTATGTGGAATGCCTTAACGTATTGGATTGCTGAAGGGCACAGAAGGAAATCTTTCATCACTCCTGTTAGAGACCCAGCCATATCATAGATTAATACATCCAACCAAAGCCCTCCGGCTACACACACTACTTCTTGGCCTTCATTTGACACTCTCTCTCTCTCTCTCTCTCTCTCTCTCTCTCTCTCTCTCTCTCTCTCTTTGTCTTTCTGTCTCTCAGAAGATAATTATTCCTTACTAACAGAGGATGAGTTATACCAAATTCAGACACTGGCCTTTCATTATGACTAAAGACTCAGCCTAAAATAGACTAAAAGGAAGAGCAGAATGTGGGAATAAAAAAATGAAGTGTTTAGAGGAAGTGTGTATGATAATAGCCTTCACGTATAGTTATCTTACTCTCTCTCTCTCTCTCTCTCTCTCTCTCTCAAATAACACGGTCGATACAAAACTGAGATAAAATAAGTTTTAAAAAAAGAAAAGAGATGGAAAATTAGATAAAGTATTGCCTTTCGTAAGCACATGCTCGTGGTAGGCATGGCTGATATGATGATAAAATAATCCTAATATACTTTACAGAGACATTGAGGGCATCATCAGTACTAATTTTAAAATATGTTCTACGGAAAGCTTTATTTTCCATCCTTTTCCTGTTAAATAGGCCATTTTTGTATACGTTACATTAAAGCACCAAACATATCGTCTTCGTTGTTGTTTCAATTCACTGTGGTTTCGCTGGCATTTAGCAAACCTAAATATTATAATACAAACTGTATATGGTTGAAATGAGTTCATCAAATGCTCATCAACCAATAGGTGTTTGGTGTTCAAATTTATTTATTTATTTATTTATTTATTTTAAACTATGGCTAACAGGTTAAGTCATAATATGCCAATGTATGATGAGGTGTCTATAAAAGCTAGCAAAACAAACCATGCTGCATAGCCGGAAATGTTTCGTATCGCATGATTTCTAGTATTGATATTTAATACACATCTAATAATTTATGATTGTTTTTATGTACAGATTGAATGACTTCGCAAAGGTTTTTGCTATGTTTTAACACACATCCTCATTATATTCAATGCCACAACCAGTAGACCATTTTATTTTCATTTCCTGAATGTTTTTATCGCTATCTGACTTCTGTGTAAAGGCTTTCGGATGACAACAGAAGATGTCCATCTTCTACCGCTTATTTCTTCTTCAGGGTCACGGGGAACCTGGAGCCTATCCCAGGAAGCATCAAGCACAAGGTGGGGTCCACCCTGGACAGGGTGCCGGTCCATCGAAGGGCACAAT
>JAOUWY010000030.1:6882056-6898701 GCA_025728095.1 Prietella phreatophila
AGGACACTTCAGCATGTGGAGTCACCCAGGCCGGGAATCGAACCCCCAACCCTACGATTAGTGGACAACCCGCTCTATTACCTGTGCCAGAGCCGCCCCCTATGTACAGCAAGAGTGGAAACAGACAGAAAAAAAGATAACAATATGCTGAGCAAATGGAAACTTCTATGCTTGCCCTGTAACTATCACAAACTATTTCTAACAGAGCCGTATAGTTATGCATCTGACCCCACACTTCACAACACAAAGCTCTTGTCATAGCTGTATGTTTGCATCATACTTGCCTCACAAGTTGTGGATAAAGCATCGTCCAAAAATATATTATAGTGGTTTTGAATGGAATTAAGCAAAAACATTTGAAACAAAATTACAAGATGTTCAACCAAAAATGTTTTGGAACAAAATAAAAGTACTCAAAAATAAAAGCAATTGTTGTCAATAGTCACAGGAATAAAAAAAATGACACTATCTACCCATTTAAAAAACAAAAACAAAACACATTTTTATTTGGAAATTTACTTCAGTAGTTTATGTGGGTATTTGTCAGCTCTGCATCTGTCAGTCCTCTGTTTTGCCATCATCTGGCAGTGAATCATGGCATTTTCCGTAGAGGAATATAGTTGAAAAAGCCCAGGATTACACTTGGACGTTCTTCAGAGGACCAAATGCTTGGCTGCAGTAACTGATACAATATATCGCCAAAAGTATGTGGACACCCATATGTGGTTCTTCCTCAAACTGTTGCCACAAACTTGGAAGCACACAACTGTATAGAATGTATTTGTATGATGTGGTTTTACAATTTATCTTCAATGGAGCTAAGAAGTCCAAAACTGTTCCAGCATGACAATGCCCCTGTGCACATCGACCCCCAATGAGAACATTGTTTTCCAATGTTGGAATGGAAGTACATGTATAGAGCCTTGTCCTCAACGTTGCTCCACTGGAACACCTTTGGGATGAACTTGAATTCAGCCTGCACCGAAGGCCTCCTCACCCAACATCAGTGTCTGATCTCACTAATGCTCTTGTAGCCGAATGAGCAAAATTCCCCACAGCCACGATCCAAAATCTAGTGGAAAGCCTTCCCAGAAGAATGGAGGTTATTATAACAGCAAATTGGGAACAAATCTGGAAAAGGATGTTTGACAAGCACATATTAGTTTTATTGTCAGTTGTCCACAAACCTTTGGCTACATAGTGTCTATATCTGCAGATAAATACTTATCTTGTTACATGCACATGGCAGGACATGCTGTAATAGGAAAATAATAAGCAACACCCCAAACACTCCTTGTTTATACCACCACTAATTTAGTCTACATTGAAGAATGTTGTGCATGTTAATAAGATCTAATTACAGTAAATACAATTAAGTGTGAAGCAGATAGAGTTTCAAGGGCAGATAGGAGAATTACATTCCCTAATTATATTTCCTATACTATTTTTCCTGTTTTATATGGATGATGTTAAAAGGCATGTCTAATAATGACCCACATTCCTTTTCTCGTCCCACGTCACAAAGCTGTTGACTCATTCATAGACTAAATTAGCTCAAAATGTTCTATGTTGCATGTTAGCATTAGCTGAGATGAGCTGGTGCTGAAGAGAAGGACACGAAGGACATGTCGGGTGCGCGCTCAGACCCCGGGGGCGGTGGCCTGTGACATCAGCGAGCCTGAGCCCCATGCAGTAGTTATGGATGGACCCTGGAAACTCACTTAACTGATTTGATTCTTCTGAACAAATCTGCTTAAATGAATCATCTCGATTCTTTCAATTCACTGAACAAAAATGTTGTATGGACAGAAAATCATTAACTTACATCACACCCAGGGTTTCATGCGGTCACTGTGCAGCCTGATTTAGCAGCACATGATACTTTTCATTTATTATATTGCATTTATGTTTACACTTTTAACCATGACTCAGAAATAGCCTGCGATCCAAGCATCAAGGTGGTAAGTAAACTGACAAAACTACGTTTTCACTAATTGACCGGAAGTAAGTAGTAGATAATTTTGCAATTATATCCTAATCGGATATCGTGTCAGGACAAAGTACGCTGGACAGCAGAGAGCACCACATCACAGTTTCAAGGCTTCTGATTCAACATGAGTTGGGGTTGCGGTAATGCCTCAGTGGAATGTCTGTGCATGTTCTCCCATGTGGGTTTCCTCTGGGTTCTCAGGTTTCCTCCCAGAAACATGCCAGAAGCTGGATTGGCACCACCAGATTACCCCTAAGTCTGAATGAGTGTGCAAATATATCTATGCATAGTGGCTTGCAATGGACCAGCCTCCCCATATGTTCCCATCTCACTCCCAGGGTTTCCGGCACAGGCTCCGGGTCCACCCTGATCCTGACCAGGATAAAGCAATTCCTGAAGAAACTGACTGTGTTCAGAGTATTCACCAAGGAGAGAGATGAGAGTGTTTTTTTTTATAATACTATTGAGTCTTCTTAAAGCCTGTGAGTGAATCTATGGACTTAACAGAGCTGGGAAGTTTATTTGACTCACGCAGAAACATAAAGTGATGTGATTTTATCTCCAGTATTTACGTATTTTATCTCCAAGCACCGTTCACCCCCAGACTGCAGCGATCACGGTTTAGGCTCTGACTAACGACTCCTTGTATTAGAAATGCCGTTCCTACAAGAATTGATTTCTCAAAAGGCATCAAGAGGATGTCGTAGTAGAAATACATACATTTTGGTATTGGCATGAGTGTTTGGGCTGATTTTAGACCACGGTTCTGTTGTGATTTTAGACATTTCTAAGCTGTACCACATTCTCTACCAGTTTGCACTCTGTGGTGAATATTCTGCTATAACACACATTCATACTGTATATACAAAAACAAACAAACAAATAAACAATATGGCTCATAACTGGGCAAAGTATTTACAAATGTATCATTTTAATTTAAATAATAATCATCTGCCAAAAGGTCTGATTCGTTTGAGCCCGCGAGTCGATTCTGTCAACTCCCTGAGAAGAGTCGTTCGAAAAGAACCGATTCTCTCGCGACTCGCCCGTCACCAACAGCAGCGGTCCGGCTGGGCGTCTCTCACCAAGCCACGCTCACTTATGGAGGCGAATGAAACGTGCAGTGTCATTACTGTGACCTTACAGCCGCGCTCTCTTGTAGGATTATTCGCGTTTAGACTCGAAAGACGGTAAGTTTTTGCCCTGTCGGTCGGAGAGTCGAGTTTGTGTAGGCTTAAGTTGCCAGTAGTACGATCACGCATCTGGTCTCAGTGCGCTCTGCTTGGGCATGGAGTGGTGTAGGGTACATGTATGCTGATGCGCAGAAGAGCTTTAAAATGCTCTAATGTGATGCAGGTATTTCAGTCATAATGCAGACTCATAGTTCAAGCTGCAGTCTAAGTACTAGTCCAGAAGTTTAAAAATATTTACATGCACTGTAGTGATGCATTATAATCTCTTTTTTTCTTTATTTTATTTATATATTTATTTATAATCATCATAACTTTCAGGTTGCTGAGTAATTCGCCGAGACCACCAAGTGAAGTGAAGTGAAGTGGACTTTGGATTGATGGACAGGGACTACTCATGTGTGTCTGTCTGTGGGACCACATATGACACCAGCCTGAGAGGACAATTTAATAAATGTTGCTTTACTGTCTGGCGGACGTCGCCAGCTCTGCAGGACCTACAGACGTCCACGCTGCAGATCTCTCTGTGCCCAAATCAGCGCTTCCAACCTCATTCCCCACACCCGTCCTTGGCACCGTCTTTTAATGAGACTGGGGCTGTTACCGAATTCTCTGTCCATAGTGTTCTCCACTTGCCTGCATACATACTACACATCACTCTAGACTTCAAGTGTACCTTGGACAAATTCAGGAAGTGTGCAGTAATGGCTTCCTCTCCTTCCTCTACGAGGAAATAATCCAAATGTTGATCAGTTCTCAGGACATACCAAAACGCTAATTCAGGATTTAAAAAAAAATCTTTTTAAATAAACAATCCAAATCCAGAAGAGAAAAAAAAAGTGCATGCACAATGAGCTCAGACAGTTTTCAGTACCGTGCACTGTATGAGTACAAGCGAGAGAGAGGAGATGACATCTCCCTGCAGCCCGGAGACCTCCTTACTGTCAGCAAGCTAGCAATTCTGACCCCGGACTACCAGGAGGGTGATGAGAAGAACCCCGCGGGCTGGCTCCATGGCACAAACGAATGCACCAAAGAGAAAGGCAACTTCCCGGGGACGTTCGTGGAATACGTGTGGGTTGTGCGTGTAGGCCTACCTGCAGGAAAACCCTGGCCTAGACCTGTTCCCCCAACCCCTGGAGGACCCCAAACACCTGTAGGACCCCAGCCTCCAGGAGCTTGCGCTTCAGGGGGTGAGTGTTACCGTGTGTACGTGTGTACAAACACGTGGGGTGTTTAGGAGTAGTGAATATTAGTAAATAGTAAATATTCAAGCAAAAATGTGTTGTTCCTGTTTAGTTATAGTACTTCTGAAATATTTTGTAGCTTTTAATTGCAGTACAGAATTCTTTACAAACATAGTTTAAATATTAGTAGTTACATTAGACAAGTGTGTACCATTATATTTATTTATGGGACCCATTAAAATAAAGATGACTTCTTTCCTGAATGTTTCCGAACTTTCCACCATTTAATTCAAGTGACCAGTCAATTGGGCTTCTAAGTATCAATATGTAACTATGAATACAACAATGACTAAAACTATGAAAATAATAAATATATAACTATGTAATAAATATATAAATATAACTATTTAGCTATGGCTATAGGTATTAAACTTTAACTATAACTATAAAAATAACTATTTAACTCCAGCTATGACTTTAACGATGACTACAACTATAAGTGTATATCTATAATTATAATAGTGATAATAGTTGCTAATATCCTCCACCACTGTAGTCATTAAAAAAGAATAACTGTCATAACTATAGCTATAACTATATAACTGCTGTCACTATAACTATATAACCGTAACTATAACTATAATTAAATTGATAATAGTTGCTAATATCCTCCACCATTGTAGTCATAAAAAAACTACTACTATAACTATATAGCTATAGCAATAACTGTAACTATAATTATATGACTATAACAATACCTAAAATTATTACTATATAACTATAACTATTTAACTATTGCTATAATAAAATTGATAATAGTTGCTAATGTCCTCCACAATTGTTGTCGTAAAAAAAAAACTACTAATATAACTATATATAGTTATAGCTATAACTGTAACTATAATTATATGACTATAACTGTAACTAAAATTATTACTATATACTATAATAAAATTGATAATAGTTGCTGATATCCTCCACCATTGTAGTCCTAAAAAGTACTAATGAAGTTACACACCCTGTTAAACATCATTAACCCCAGGGGTTCTGCACTCCTGATTATGAGAACCCTGACATTATAGAACTCTATACACTGTGAAAGTAGAGGCATAAGACTCGGTTTGTGGGTGTTTACATACTAACTAGATCAGACAACTCAGTCCCAAGAGGGCTGCTGTCTCTCTCTGCATTTGTGGCATACATGCCAAAGTTTGTTCTTCTTGTGCCATTTATGCTTTTCATTCATTATTATTAATCCACTTTTAGTGGGTAAGTATGACATGCTCGAGCCCAAAGAAAAACATGGACTCATCTTGTATTATTGATCACTGGTGCATTGGGCTGTACACACGGCCAGTCATTAACAAGTGCCACTGATTCACTGTAGAACACTGTCAGCTCACAGCGTGGAAGATTTTCTAAGGAAGGAATGGGAAGTTTGGGTTTATATGGGTGGAAGAAAACCTAGTGGTACTGGTTGCTTTTGCAATGCTAAATTAAGAACCATTAAAGCTTCTGTAAGCGATGTCAGCAACAACTTGCATGCTTTATTGCTGGCATTGGGGGAACTTTTGGGCATTGCTTCCAGAAGATACTCTGCTGCAATCTTGGGCCTATTGCCATCATGCCAGTGCTTCATTCCCGGTTTGTTTACAGTAGTGATGGAACATTTGATTCAATTTCTCGGGCTGATTCGTTCAAACTGTCCATTTCAATGAGTCAAATGTAGGGTGGGGCAATAAGACGATATAATATCGATATCATAGTGTCATAGTACCATTTTCAGAGATATTGCAGTTGTAATTTCACTTTAAATGTTTTTTAATTTTTTTTATAACTAAGTTACAAACTCAGACAGAATGTACTGCTTTGAATTTTAAAAAGTTTTTCTAAGGTTTTAAATCTTTAAATGTCTCCTTTTCTGTTTAAACATTGATTAAACTTATCAATTCATGTTTTTTTTTAATGTAACTATGGTTTTACTGGCATTTTTTTATTTTTTAGCTCATTTATATATCATGTCTCATGTGGTATATCATAGTAATGTCTGTAAGTATTGATATTTCTTCACATGCTTACATGCGTTCATAGTTTGCACCTTAAGGGGTCTCTTTTAATGATTTTTTATCAAGGCTTAGCTATCAGCAATTTAGCAAAACTCCTAAGAGTACATCCTTACATTTTTGCTGTGTAGTACCTGTAGTCCCAATTTAATTGAATACATCAGTTCCCTTTCAAAGGGAGCTTCGACGTTGCATTTAATATAACAGTATGTTAAGCGCCCTTGCGCGCGTGACCATACTGTTATGCTAAATGCAATGTCTCGTTTCCTTCTCAGGAAACAGGGTTACATGCTGTAAAACAAACACACACAATTTATTTTATTTTTTTAAGTTTGTGAAATGTGACTGCCATAAGCTGTAGCCTGTTTGTCTATTTACAGTGAACTCTTGTACTAGTGGTTTATCTTGTGGAAGTGGTTTATGGGATTGGCTCTTTAGTTTGTTTTTCTTGATGGATTTTGCTGGATTTCGTTGAACATGAGAGAAACCGATTTGCCCATGGTTCCTGGAACAGACACATTAACTGGTAGGCTTTTCAGTGCAGCTAATTCATTTCCTAGAGCTTCAAAAAAAAAAAAAAGAGCTTTATGTGCACAAAGCCCACTGGCCCGCTAGATTTTGTCTAATCATTTGAGCTTCTTCAGGTGGAAGAACTCACCCCACACACTCACTGCAGTGACAGCAGCTGTGAATGTGAAACTCTGGCTCTGCAAAGAGAAAACTCCATTAGCTCGGTCGCTTCTCTGGAAGTGGAATGAGCATGGATTAAGTGCAGAAATCCTGTCTTGATCTCACCATATGTGTTTAAGGAATGGCAGATGAAAGAGATTAGTGCGCATCCATTATTAATGGGGAATCCACAGCTTTGATGTTCCCACAAGTAGATCCAATGGGCTACGGAACAAACAAGGAATTACAGTAGTTGCTACCACCTAATCCAGTTGACATTCAATTGTTCATTTATGAAGACATTATTTGATGGCAGCTGTCAAAGGACCTAGAAGCCATTTGTTGGTTGGAGTATACATAAATATCTCTGTTAAGAGAGGATGCGGCTTGGTCATTAAACAACGTGCCATTATTTGGAGACTGGCACTATAGACACATACATGGTAATAATACGTGGTATTACATGGTCCGCACAGGATTTTGCAGAGTTTTTTTTTTGTAATCACTGTGATCAAAAATGCTTGATTTTGCTGCTGGTGTTTTCAAAATTTTCAAAGTTTTGTGCTTTTTTGAGGAAAACTGCTTTCCTCGTGTGTCTTTCGCAGTGATGTTTGTAGGTAAATGAGACCTTTGTGCTGTACTCATGTTTGACGCACATGACTCGAAGGGGGCTTTGGCTAAATGCGCGTTGTGACGACGTCACATGACGCATCTTGGCCCAAATCTGTGGAAAAATCTTTGGTAATTTTGCTAAATTCTGTGAATATTGCAGAGTTTACTTGATTTTGCATTCATTTTTGTGATTGCAAAAATCGCAAAATCCTGAGATAACATGGTGTTAGCTGATCATGACAACAATGCGTAGGGAGTGACAGAACAATATGAAGTAAACTTGTTAAGTGGATAAAGAGTGAGAACTCCATTATATATGGCTTGGTGAGTCCTATTCCGCTAGCACCTAAAGATTCTCATTGTTAATGAAATAGGCAGTTAGCCCGCATATAATCTTCATGAGGTCTAATATTGTGAAAAATTAGCAAATAACAAGCTGTGTTATTATAATGAATAAAGTATTTTGACTTTTAGAGAGGCATTTTTTTTTTAATTTTAGAACACAGGCCTAATTATTCCTCTAATAACAATGCTAGTAACACTATGCTAGTGCAGGGTTATTGTAGTAAAATTTGTAAAGGTCCAGTTGCATAATATTCCAGCTAATAAACAATTGAACATGTTGAATAGCAAGGTAATGGCTATAGACAAACTGAAGTGTTTGTTTTGTTTTGTAATGGTGCTCCATGTTACTGATTTTTACTAGTGCTATGGACTCTGATGATCTCTTTTGAATTTGCCGCAAGGGAATAAATGCAAATTTGTCTTTAAACATTTTACTTTGTTGTCAACTTTTTTTATTTTTCCAATCATGCCATGGCTTCAGTTTGCTAATCAGGCCAGAGAGGGTAAATAAAATGAAAACCATTTCTGTCTGACCTAATGTAGCTAGTCTCTCATCTGATGAGCTGCCTTCTGCTAAAGAATTTACATAAATGCATGAGATTAGATAAATCACAACATAAACTTCTATGGTTCATGTTTATAAAACTTGAGCCAGTGAGCTACAGTGCTCTTCACTAATATTGGCACCCTTGGTAAATATGAGCAAAGAAGTCTGTGAAAAATTGTCTAACAACTTTGTTTAACCTTTTGATCTTTTGTTAAAAAGAAAGTCACACAAATACTCTGCTCTCATGGATAGCAAACAACTGTAAACACAACACAGGTTTATCAAACAAAAACTTTGCTAAATATAGGTGTGGAAAAATTATTGACACCCTTTTAGTCAATATTTTGTGCTACATCCCTTTGCCAAGATAACAGCTCTGAGTCTTCTCCTATAATGCCTGATGAGGTTGGAGAATACATGGCTAGGGATCTGAGACCATTCCTCTACACAATCTCTCCAGATCCTTCACATTTCGAGGTCCATACTGGTGGACTCTCCTCTACAGTTCACCCTACAGGTTTTCTATGGGTTTCAAGTCTGGGATGGCAGGGTCTTGATTTTGTGGGGAGTAAACCATTTTTGTGTTGATTTTGATGTATGTTTTGAATCATTTCTTATAGCCAATTCCCATTATGTGAAGCTCAACAACGTTTTGCTACACATCACAACTATATTCCTTGGTCTTACCCATTGTTATGAATAACTAAGGGAATCTGGCCTTTGTGTTACCTCATACGTATATCCCTGTGAAACAAGAAGCCGTGGTTGGTTGAACAATTTCCTGTTCCTAGACATCCAGATGTACTACAAAAATGTAAAATATCAATGGGAATATACTTTAAATATATTTTTCTCATATGAATTCATAGGGTTGCCAATAATTGTTGCACACCTATATTTAACAAAGTTTTTTTCTGGATAATCCTGTGTTGTGTTTAGCAATTGTTTTATATCCATGAGAGCAGAGTATTTTGTGACTTTTTTTAAACAGTTGAACAAAAGGTTCAACAATAGGGACAATTTTTCACAGTCTTCTTTGCTCATATTTATCAAGGGTGCCAATATTAGTGGAGGGCACTGTATGGAGGGCATATATTTATCAGCTCTGTGACAAAATGTTTCAACTGATTGGTTTGGTGATTGGTGATGACCTCAATGCCAATGCATAATAGTTAACCACATTTAACATTAACCTTATTAATAACCCTATTAGCTGATCTCCGACACTGTCTGATCACTCACATCTATCAACAGTAACATTATAAGCACAACTCACTCTTCTGCTTCTTAAAACTATTAATGGTTTGTTTGATTAGAAATGATGTATTTAGTTCTCAATAAGAAGGAATAATGGAAAAGACAGTGGGCTGATAGGGTCTGGATCTGGATCTTTGCTGATTGCGTGCGAGTACATCTTGTCTGCGCCAATGCCTTACCAGCAGTCGGACGTGCAGGTCATGCTGCATTGCCTCATTTGTGACTATTTTTAGTGAGAGACAGGACACAGCAGTGCACTGCTGCAGACAGCCTGCTGTGTCCTCTACCTGATGCTAGGAGAAACATTAGCATAAAAATATGCTAATGCAACCTGTTTCACAAAGAAATGATTATCCTGATCACAACATTGTCCTTGTTAATGATTTCTTATAGCATTTTTTTTTTTGCTAACTGAAAGTATTTGATTCCCTGGATGGATTGGCACCCTGTCCAGGTGTACCCCGCCTTGTGCCCAATACTTCCTGGGATAGGCTCCAGGTTCCCTGCGACCCTGAAAAGAATAAGCGGTATAGAATATGGATGGATGGATGGATGAAAGTATTTTAGGAACCTGGATCTTTTTTATCCATCACAAACCAAACTTTCCCTTACTCCCGCTTTAAGCCAATAATCTTTGGCATTAGTTTAGGTACTGCATTTCCACACTCTGCTTTAAAAATTCACTAAGATCTTAGTTTGTAACTGTGGACCTGGACAGCTGTGACTCATTCATTTCTTCTTCTCCCCCGTGGCAGGGAGGTGCAGACTAATCTGAGAGTCTGGCAGAACACTCCTTGGCCTCCATGCCGCTTTACTTCAGTCACATCCATTGTGACTACAAAATGTGGTGGAGCAATTTCACATCGTTAACCTTCTCAAAACCTTATTAGGCCCTTAAGATATTACAGCCACAGTAAGGATTTCCTAACAGAGTGGATTTACAAATTTGGGTGGATGTAGGTTGGTTCGGTGCGGCTGCAATAGAAAATGAGAACGAATGTCAACTTATAGATATAGATCCTTCTGTTAGACTCAGAGTATATAATATTAGGTTTGTTTTTTATGGAACCTTTTTATAAATGTGTAAAAAGAATGTTTTATTGCTTTTTGTTATTAAATGGACAAATGTCCCATTCATCCCAAGCCCTGTACAGGCTTTTTAACTGTTGCTATGTAGATCAAACTTGGAAATGGCAGAGTCACTGAGCTGGCTCGAACGCAATGTAAAAAGTTTGGACATTAGAATGGTTTCAAACAGACAGCAAGTTTTTCTACAGGTTAGAAAGACATCTAAATGCTAATGAATTATCTCAGCAGATAGATGATACAAAACAAAAGGGAAAAAAATTAAGCCAAATGCTACTTCACAGCTTGAGTTGATCTAACTAGCTTTCTTTATCTACTTAGAGTTGTAAAAATGTCAAATCAGTAATAAACATTAGGCTTTGCTAAACATTCTACGGAACACTAGCATTATGTTTCTATGTGATCAATCATTGCTTGTAAGCACAATTTTGGATGGTTCAGCCAGGATACGCTAGCTAGTTAGCTAGCATTTAGCATTTCAACAAAGTTTAGCTGTAATCCACCTGTGGTCCTGTCGGCTTGGAGTCACAGCATATACTAAATGTTATTAGGTTTTTTCTGGTTGGAAATGTGTAAAAAACAAAAAAAAAAACAAAGGTTGATGATGTAACATTACTTTAACAGATGACACAAAAAGCAAAAATGAATCCAAATGCTACCACTCTTAACTGACTCTTAGCTGTCTATTTAGCATGCAAACTAACTTCATTGTTTATTGTATTAAGGCTATGGCATTTAACAGGAGATCAAGTGACGCAGTGAATGTCTTGCTTTTCAGTGTGGTACATTTTCTGCTTGTCACTAATGAAGAAAAATACTGTTTGCATATTGTATTTCACTTTTTCACCAGTGTGATTGCATTCCGCTCTTGCACAGAATCTTCTCGATACGTAACAATGTTATAAAAGAGGAAAGACTCTAAGACTGGCACCAGCCTGTCCTACTCTTGAACTTCGAGTATGTGCCTGCAGTTCTACCTCAGAGCAAAGCCAGGACCACACAAAGCCTTGTTCTTGTGTGCTGTTTAAGACTGCTATTGTATATTGTCAGTCCTAGAGGCAATGATAAACACTGTCTTTGTTAGAGAGAATGATGTACCATGCACATCTGTTTTTGTCCGGGAAAAAAAACCAAACCAGCTAATACTGCTTTTCAGTGCAGCGGTCATTTTGCAGGCAACAGTATGAAAATGTATATATGATACAAGCTGAAAGCTGATGGAATTTCAGATGGAATTTCTAAGTAAATAGGACATGATATAAACGATATATTAGCAATGCTCATGCAATTTCTTAGTCCCTAGTGGTCCAGCAGGTAAGCATCCTGCGCTGTCCCCGTGGTTCGATTCCCGGCCAGGGAACCGTCCCAGCCACTGGGTTGCACTAAGTGACGCTCCCATGTCCGGATAAAGTGGGAGGTTGCGTCAGGAAGGTATCTGGTGTAAAACCTGTGCGAATCAAATGTGGGGACCAATGATCTGCTGTGGTGACCCCTAACGAGAGCAGCTGAAAGAACAACATCGACAACAACGGATGCAATCTTTGATGTAACACTCTGTATTTATCATTGTTATGTAACAAGAACATGCGGTGACTCAAAGTGTTTTGAACGGTCCACTAATATTAGAAACTTTTTCCAGAGGCACTGTGACTTTGATGGCTATGAGTGTAGTCATGTAGATATTTAGAAGCCGTTTAGTTTATTGATTTATAAAGCGCATTTTAAAACAACAGATGTTGAAACTGTACTGTAGAAGAAATATAAAACAGAATTACAACAAATTAAGAGTAAACAAACACCAAAGATAAGACCAATGTAAAATTTATACAATCGATTAAAAGATAAAGAATTCAAATAAGTCTTCAAAGAAGATTTAAACACAGAAACGGAAGGGGAAGCTGTAATGTGGAGAGGAAGACTATTCCAAAGCCTAGGAGCTGCCACGGAGAAAGCCTGTTCACGTTTGAGGAACTGAGAGCAGTAATTAACTGGGTGATCGAAGGTGTCTTGAAGCAGTGTACGAGGTGAGAAGATCACAAATATACTGCGGAGCATGTCCAGGCAAAGCTTTAAAAACAAAAAGCACAGTTTTAAAAAAAAAACGAAACAACAGTCAGTAATCTGGCTGCCACATTTTGTACCTACTGAATAAGATCAGTAGTTGTTCTGGGCAAGCGCAGATAGAGCGAATTACAGTAGTCCAACCTAGATGTTATAAACGCATGAATAACAGTTTCGAGGTCCTTCTTGGAACGCATCATTTTGATTTTAGCAATAGATCTTGAACTGAAAGAAACTGCTTTTTTACCACAGCACTAATCTGCTTATCCAAGCACATAGTGGAGTCAAAAATGACACCAAGGTTTTTGACACAATCACGGACATTGGAAGCAACGGGACCAAGCTGACTGACAGTGTCAGAGGAGAGAACCGATGGACCAAAGGTGATTATTTCGGTTTTGAAGAATAAGAGCAGACATTTACCTCACACACTCTCTCATACACACACTCTAATATCCTTCACGTGCTACAGTCAGGGCAAATTGCTCTTATATGTACACATCCATTTGCATTAGCACTGCAAATTGCTGCATCCATTAACACTAATGCACCTCTGGAAAGCCAAGTTTGCTGCGGGCAACGTGCACTAATCCAATCTGCACTCTAGAGAAAGGCTTGGCTCGAGCTGTCAGTTCACCTTCTCTGTGTTATGATTCGAGCACAAGCCAGGAGCTGCAACCCCATGACAGAAAGACAGAGACATTGAAAGACTAGGAAGTTGGATGTTTGACGTTTATCTTTGGGTACACTTTGTACCAAACATGCCCGTTCGAATTTTTCTCCGCTCTCTCTTATTACAATGAATGGTCTTTTTGTTTTTGGTATTTACGAACTGGAGGATGGGCCACAAACATTGCCACAGAGTAAGCAAGGGAGGGAGCGAAAGGATAAGAGTAAAGCTTATCCAGTTGTGGGTGAAAGCATGCCAACTGTCAGTGTGCTGAGGGAGAACAGAGACTCTCTCTACCAGGATGTGCAGGAACTAGTTGCCCAAACAGTCAAGGACTGATCGCCCAAACAGTCTGCTTCAGGGAGCTTATCCTTTTCTTGAAGAAGACTCTTTAAAGTAGATTAACATTGTTTTCGGTCATTATGTATTAATGTCTTTCCGAAGATCCTTTATTCATTATGCATAATTACAGTGTATCAAGATTTAAGGAAGTTGGAAGGTAAAAGTACTGAGATCATAGTTTGCAGTAGCTTGCAATTCCAGTGATTTTCATTTCGCCCCTTTAATAAAAGAAGTATTGTAGGAAATGAGGGACTAGCAAGACTTTAAAAGAGCCTTGAATTTGCCAGAGACAGCAGTTGGCTCAATTGCTTGAGCTGTGCCTTCAAGTTAAATAGTTGCCCTGCTCGTGCTTCTTTCATCTTGTCTGTAAACGTACTGTACAATATCCCTGAAAGACACTGCGGTCCAGCATCAGTGTATACGACTCAAAAAGCCATGTTGACACAGGTGCTAGTCTTTTGCCTCAGCCTTGTCCTAAGTTTACTTTCCACTTACATCTTGCTTGCTTGAACTCTTCCCATGTGTTCGAAGCGACGCCATCTTCAGAACATTCAAAAAGCCTAACAAGTTTCAAGACCAAGGATTCCTTGATTGTGCAAAGCCTTCCTGAACACACAAATTTGATTTACTCACATAAATCAAATGTGTGGAGTGAGATCAACCACTTAGACATGTAAGAACTGTTCTGTGGCATGCAACGAAAAGCTGGAGTAATGGCCAGAAAGTTCCCTTTGTGAACATTTGCTAGGGGCTGGAGAGAAAGTCAAAGCTTTATTGTAATCAGTAAGGCTAATTTTGAAAACATGTTCTACTAAAGGTTAGCCATGACAGAGAACCCATTGCTCCATAGCTGGGAATAGTTTGAAGGTCAAGTATTAGCATATTCACAGACAACACAACTGTAAGTTGGGGTGACATTTTATCCTTTGAGCAGAGTTCCTCAATCTTTTCCTAGCATAGCCGTCCCTTTGTGTTAAATTTAGCATGGTGACACAGCGGGTGGCATGGTTTACTCTGTGTGGGAGGAAACTGGAGAACCCAGAGAGAACATATGAATCCCCACACAGAATGTAAATCATGCTACATTGCCCCTAGGTGTAAACGTGTGTGTTCAATGTGACCTGTGAACAGTTCCATCTGGGGTGAAATCTCCTGAGTCTGCCCAGTGTTCCCAGGATCCTCCACAATCCTGATCTGTATAGAGAGATTGAGCGAATGAATGAAGATGAATGAGTGGATCAACATGTCAACAGTCAGAAACATGGCTGTAATTAGCTATGAGGACACAGAGGTCCAGACCTCTGTAGTTTTGGACATTTCGGGGTTTGTTGTTATTGTCTGTTTTAGATCATTTATTATTTGGTAAGATCTATACCCTATTGTTTTCTTAATATGAAATTAATATGTACTATGGCAAATTTGAAAAATATTCATGAGAATGCTTTGTAAGAAATAGTGATATGTCTTCAATATTGAGACTGATAAAATTCATTTGAGTATATTTTAGCAAAGGACATGCCATACTGTGAGCTCTATTATTATGAAGTATATTAACTGTTTAATTTAGAAAATAAATATTAAAAAAAACATGAAAGCAAACTTCAGAAAAAGCTCTAAGATGTTGTACAGTTTTATTTTTTCCAGGCTGAAATCAACAGACTATTTTGGCTCGCAATCCAAAATAATGAACTCTTCTAAATTAAACAAAGTTTGTGGAAGAATGGCAGGATAATATAATGAAGATGAATGAATTAACAACTGATGTAGTACATATTCCACATTTTGATACATTAACTATGAGGCATTTTTGCTTTGTGGACATTTCATTTTGGTGAGTATCAAAGCCTGATCCCGTTAGTGTGCTTAACACTAAATTTGAAGTGAAAGGTTTTAGTGCCCCCAGTTGACCTCCACAAAATCGTACAGCATTAACTCTCTCATTGTTGTTGGTTTATCCAGTCCCAGCCATTTACATTGAATCATTTAGCAGACACTTTTATCCAAAGCGGCTTAGAAATGAGGAAATACAAGGAAAGCGATATATCAAGCAGAGAACAATACAAGTAGTGCTACCATACAAGATTTTGAATTGAGTTGAATTGACTCCTTGAATTGAGTAGAGGTGTAAGAGACTTGTTTTTTTAATTGGGGGTGGCTAAGAAACTAGGTAGGGGTAGTTAAGTGTTTACGGAAGAGGTGGGTCTTTAGCCGTTTTTTGATGACAGTGACAGAACCTGCTGTCCGGATTGAGGTTGGAAGTTCATTCCACCACTGAGGGACAGTCAGCTTGAATGTTCTGGTCGTGTTAAAAATTATTTTTGTCAGTGGTAAATCTTTCTCTGTGGAGCCTGAAACTCAATTATATCAACCTTTTAAGTTTCTGTAATTTGTAATATGCTGTGATTCCAAGACTTCAAGGCTTTCTCTGTTTTAATCTCACAACCCTACTCAGTGTTTTCCCTCAAGACATGCCAATGAGCTCACTTGGATGGCGTTTTGTTTTTAGTACACTTATTTCCAAAGCTTGGTTTAAACTGCCCTTGAACCTCTCTTATGGGTTTGGCCTCTTGTCTTCTGGCTCCAGTATGGCCCATTCTTCCTCCTCCAATCACCCCCCATCCCCCTT
>JAOUWY010000030.1:6914980-6928546 GCA_025728095.1 Prietella phreatophila
TGCGGCCTATATATGTACAAAAAATGTTTTCTTTTTAAAATTAGCGGGTGCGGCTAATATTCAGGTGCGCTTAATAGACCAAGAATTACGGTACATGAAGGTTAATATTTGAAAAACCATAATAGGTGCACGTTAAGTTTGAAATCTTTTAAAAGTCTATAATAAAGATTGTTTCAGTCATTTTTAGATTGCGTTTATATAAAAATGTGGCATAGGTTAAATATTTTAATAATTAATTAATTGTACATCATATTTGCTTTTATCCGTTTATAGTTTCGCTTAATGTTTGTGGAAAGTCCCTGAAAGTCATATCTGAAAGTCATGTCTTCCTGTTTCACTTTGAATATTTACATAATTCGTAATGTATATCATTCACACTAACAGCGTCTGTGTGCGAAAAGCATGTGTGAAGCATGTTTCTCAGTATGGAAGGACTTACAGTATACAAGCTGCATGAGGTGAATTATGATTGGCTGATTAACATGGCATGATAGCAATGTACAAATGCAGCTAATGTGTATATATATATAGCACGATTATAGGATTAGCACTATAGGAAGGCACTGCTTCTCTGTGTCTCGTGTATGTATGTAAAAGCAGGTCGCCTCACCTGAGACAAATATCTAGTATGCTTTGGGTGTTTGAAAGCCTAGTGTATGCAAGCCCCATGCCATATGTTTAATATATATGTAAATAATTCCTTGGACATGCATTAATAGTTATGGTGCCAGTGCGAGCGGAGACACCATCCCTCAGGCTGTTGATATGGGAAAATTCGATCTATACCCTGTGTGTGTGTTTTCTGTGTATTAGATCTAGATTTGGCACTAGCCAGTTTGGACGTAATATGGAAATGAGTTTACCTGCTGGCCTGTGGTTCGCATGCCTCGCTTTACTCATTTACATAATTACCACTGCATGCAGCAGAGAATTATTTCCCCTGGACTTACGCTCCATATTCCTCATGCGTTATCTCATTATTGACAAACAAACAGCATGTACAATATGTGATTGTATTTTTGTATTTGCCGGATTTTACTGCTCACTAGCCATGGTGTCTTGGGCACAGTGGAAAACAAACTTCTAACTCTTCTAAATTTAGACTTAAATACTTATTAGGACCCTGTGATTAGTATCTTTGTACTAATTTCTGATAAATAAGCACTCAATAACTCTTTATAAATAGAAAATATTATGTTCCCTATGATGTTCTTTACTTGTTGCTATGTCTGCTTGCTTCTGCTATGTGGTCATTTATCTTCAATAGGCCCTTTTTCCTGGTCAGGGTCTCAGTGTATACACGACTGAGCAATTCACTATGGATGGGACACCAGTCTATCGCAGGACACCATGCACACAGGCATTCACACACTTGCTGACACTTACGGCCATTTTAACATAGCCAATCTGCCTACATCCCTGATTCATTATTTTTTTGTCTGGAATGTTACAGAATTGAGAACATTACATTGACCGCCAAATTTTGAGTGAATATTGAGTGGTAAATTTTCATGAAAATGGTTAAATCCTAGGCTACAATGTGCACAGGCTCCCCAAAACTGGACAGTTTAAGATTGGGACAAGACCAGGTGAGCAATGAGCCTGTGTCAACTGTAGCCTCAGATTCCTGAACACAACATGGTCTTCTGCTGTTGTAGCCTATCCACCTCAAAGTTTCTGAGATGCACTTCTGCTCACCACGGTTGTAAAGAGTGGTTATTTTAATTATTGTAGCCTTCCTGTTAGCTTGAACAAGTCTTACCTCTCAAAACAACCAGGTGTTTCTACCCACGGAAACACTGCTTACTGGATGTTTTTTGTTTTCCACTCTATTCTGTGTACAACTTTGTTTACAATATGATATATGTGACAATTCCAGGTTTCTGAAATACTCAAACCTACCTGCTTTGCACTAACAACCACGCAAAGTCACTGAGATTACATATTTTTTGTTTGATGTGAACGCTCTTGACCTGTATCTGCATGATTTTGTGCACTGTGCTGTTGGCACATGATTGGCTGTTTGGACCGGTGAGTGTACAGTCCTTAGGCACCCTATTTTTGTAGTACATTTTTGTTGTAGATATTTGTTTTATGACTTCAGCCTTATTCAGTCAGTACAAAATAATGAAAAAAAAAATTCCAACAAAGAATTTGCTTTAAAAAATGAGCTTTAAAAAAAGTAACATTGACTTTGTTTAGTTTATTGCTGTTTATCTTTTTTAAGTAGAAAAATTATTTAATTATTTTAAGACATCTTTGCTTTACAGTATTTCTTTACAAGGAATTTGCACAGTACTGTATATGGTATATTTTCATAAGAACTTCCGCTTTGCCTGGATTAGAGGGGTAAAAATAACTAGCACAGTTTATGGGATTGGTGTCAGATATGGATTGACTGACTGACTGTCTGTCTGAAGCAAATATCATACAATAGTGTCATCTAGGATTGAAAATCTCATCACTGAGTGATGTCAACTGTCAGAATTCACGTTGTTCATAATGCTTTTGGCAGATTTCTGTTGGACAGGTGCTACAGATTATCTAAAGTTTGATGTAGCATGTGACAGGTTCTAAATCTGGTGGCATAAAGTTTCTACAAAAAACCCGCTAAACAAAATGAAACACTATATCCGCTGTTAACCACTCAGAAATAACCATTTGGGACTATCATAAAGTATTTCAGGGGGAGTTCACATGCTAAATCCCCCTCTAGCTACGCGTCTGATTTCAGCCCCTGATTAATATTATAAAGGAAATGAGGTCAGATTAACTGTTAAACTAGGTTCCAGCAAATGGTATGATGGAGTCCAGTATACTGACTTGTACTTCAATTAAAACTCTTATAATTAGCAAATGAATCACAAAACGCGAGCATCTCAAGAAATTATTTTCAATATACTTTATATGAAAAAAAAAGTGAGAAACAGTATAATGAACGGAAACTCTTGGGAATGGTTTGGTGTGAGCGGGGATAATGAGAACGCTTGCAGCCTTGACCATGGAGCTGAAACCGGTTGAATTGTAAGCAGCTTGTCAATTATTTGGTGAAGGAGCCAAGAATTATTTATGGGATATAGGGTGATCTATGGCACTGGTTTTACATAAACTGCAACTGTTGAGTGAATGTGATTACAAATAATATTGAGGTAATCCAAAATATATCCTGGGAGAATTAGGAAGATTAGGAATGCTTTTCTTTTCTCGGTAACCTTATTCAAATTACTATTACTTCCCCTACATGATATATACAGAAGCTTACATGCATTCCCCTTAGGAGGAATCTGTGGTCTTTATTCTTAATTATGTACATATAAAGTGACATTCTGTCTGTATGTATATGTCCTAGTCTGTCTCACAAATGCAGTTCCATGATGCAAACACCTGGTCTTTATTACTGTATAATGTGCTCATGTGTCTATCGGGACACACGGTAACATGCATATTTCATAACCTGTTGCGTAGCACTCATTACAGGGCCTGTACTCATATTTGAAGGCCAGTGAAGGAGAATGACTCTGTATCTCCATAGACAGGTTTTATCCCTGCTGTTCACCTGAATAAAAACACAACCACTCAACAGAGCAATGGTGGATTGGTGGTTAAAGGAATACTCTGGGATTTTTAGAGCTATTCACCACATCAGTAGTCTGTGTTGTATTTTCGGGAATGGATGTAGAATTTCACACTCATTCACACCTACGTATGAGCAATTTAGAGCAGGCAGTCCACCAACTGGCATGGGAAGCGGGAGGAAATTGGAGACCTGACGTGCAGAACCCGACCTCAGGATCAACCCAGGGATCAATCTCACAGTGCACCAACAATGTCTTAAGGCTCTCTTCAGAAGTATTATCCAATTGCAATAAATAAATAAATAAATAATTCTGCTTCCGTTCTCAAAGGATTTGCAGTAATCATTCGCCACTGTACCACTGAAATTTAACCACACTTGCTAAAAATCTCTGAATGTAAGTATGTAAGGAATAAAACAAGACAGTGCATGATTATAGGATAATAATCAACAATAGGTTGGTGTTATCTGGCCTGATGTAAAGGACCAGGATGTAAATATACTAGGACTATTTTCCAATTACAGCGCGTCCCGAATGATTTATTCTACTTATACAACATCTACGTATACATTTATTCGATTTAACAAGAAATTGGAATTTTATTCCGTTTAAAGTTCTGGTTAATGTTGTTGATCGTCCATGCAACAAGTCACTTGTAGAGGTCGACCGATAGTGGATTTTACCGATACCGATAACTAAGTCGGGCAGTACCCATAGTTTTTAAATTGATCCTGAATGAAAACATAACACTTAAAGTAAAATATTGCTGAGCATTTTTACTAATATAAACAGCACTGACTGTACCGTGAAAATGCACTGTACTTTTTAAAATGCTATAAATATCTAAATATTAATATATATTAACTATCACTAAATATTGAAGTAAATAAAAGATGTACATCCAAACCGAACCAAAAAGTAACACTCCAAATAACAAATAAATATAGAGACATTCAAAATGAATCAAAAAACACTTCAAATAACACAACAAAATTGGTGAGCAACAGTTTTTATTTCGCCTCTAGAGGCCGCTCTCATAGCATATAACGACAGTGGACCCTTCTCAGCCGCTCCTGCAACGGACGTAACCGGGAAAAACTATCATTGTGGATTTTTTATGCCGATTGATCGGTTTTCTCGACCTCCAGTCACTTGTATTTGCACATTTATGTGGAGTGTCAGTTACACAAGTCCCTGTGTAAGCTGTTACCATAGAAACAATAACACGTTAGAATGAGCGCGCTTGCCTTGCAGGTGTAACTGTCAGAGCTGCTCTTATTGGAAATGAATCAACACCTTCTGATCAGTCAGAATCAAGAATTCATGGGTGTTATTGTATGAAATGATTTCAAGCTTTGCAAATCTCTGACTAAACAATTCATGTGAAAGCGATTTACAAAAATATGTATTCCGCATAAATATTTAATGATAGGATTTAGCATCTGCCTCGAATTTTCATTATAAATGATTTTTTGTTCTTTTCTCGGTACAGGGAAGTTTTGTCTCTTCTGTAATCACACATAAGCTGGATGGATGGACATATGATGGACAGAGATTATGTTGAGAATGTTGGCGTATTCCCTTAAGGCTGTGTGTGTGCGTGTGTGTGTGTGTGTGTGTGTGTGTGTGTGTGTGTGTGTGTGTGTGTGTGTGTCACAGGAAGGATGTGTGTATAAATGCCAGGATGCTCAATGAGCCCCTGAGCGAGGCTGTTAGCTCTCACCTGCTCAGTTCTGTGCTTGGAACAGAATTTACTTTACTTGTAAATTGCTTTGGATGAAAATGTCTGCTAGATGGGTAAATAAGCACCTGTAAATGTAATGCCAAGAGAGTTGTGTTTTGTGTACAGGGTGATTCTGACAGCATGATTAATCCTTCCTTCGCTGCTGTCCAGAGTCTCTCTCTTCCGTCCTCCTTCCCTTTGTTCTGTCGTCTTTGCTCGCTTTCCTGTTGCTCGTGCTCCATCGGGTCAGTTTGTCATGTTGGCATTTTATGCCACTTGTTCAAAGCACCTGTTCCTCTCTTCCCTGATGAGTAGTCCCAGCAGAGCTGCCCTCCACTTCAGCTCTCTTCCTTCCCTCCCACCTGCCTCCTTTTGTTCCTCGTGTATACACACGTGAGGCATGCTCTGCAGAAATGCTTTGTTCTCTAAACAGTTTCCCAAATGCCAGATGCCTTCCAATATTATCCCAGCATATTTTATTCTCATTCCTTCTGCCTTTTTAAATGCCTACACATTTGCCATTCTCTTATCATTTCTCAATTTCAGGCATTATGGTGAATATGCCATTGAAATAATACTTGCCAGGAAAAAAAAACATATTTGAGCTGGTTTTAAATCTACATTCTCTCTAAGCCTACTTCCCTGCAAGCAGCCAAAGGATTAGAGGCAACAGGATGCTGGAATTTTGTGCTAAGATATATGACGCAGTTTTATAAGCTGAGCACTTGGATGCATTCCAGAGGGAGGGATAGCTCCTCTCTTCTGCTCTCCTCTTCTCTCCTCTGCCTTTCCATCCAGGAGCCCATTGCTCACAGCATCTCCATTGATCCTGAAGACTTGGCTTAATCACGATCTACCCTTCATGTCTCTCTCTCGGCATAAATAGTAATCTCAGCCCTCCTCTCCATGTTTCACACTGCTCCTCTTCTCAGCCTGGCTTTAAGAGGTGAAGTCTTATGAATATTTGATACACTCATGCTTATATAAGCAGCGAGAGTAGCGGCCAGATTTGTTTCCCCTCTGCTTGACTCACAACAATGCCTTAGTTGAAATGACAAGAACACACACACAGACACACAAATTCAGGCTTACGTAAACAGCATGCCACACACAAACACACACCAGGCATGCTACCGTTGACTTTCTCACACGCACACTTAGTCATGTTACTCTGTACAGAATGGACAACAGTCACAACAACAACAACAGCTGCCCCGTCAGCCTCCCTCCTGTCTTCAGTCTCGTCTCACACCCTGCTACAAAGCTGGGTTTCAATTCCCATAATGCATTTGCTGACTCATAAACTCTCTTTAACCACAGTGTTATTATCACACATGTCCGATAAGGATGTTTTCTCCGGTGATGTTTGTGTACGCAGCTGCATATGGCAAATTATATAAACAATTACGCTTAAGACTCTGGGTTGTTGATCAGAAGGTCGGAGGTTCAAGTCCCAGCACTGCCAGGCTTTAGGTTACTGATCGGATGGTCAGGGGTTCAAGCCCCAGCACTGCCAGGCTTTGGGTTACTGATCGGAAGTTCAGGGGTTCGGGTCCCAGCACTGCCAGGCTTTGGGTTACTGATCGGAAGTTCAGGGGTTCAAGCCCCAACACTGTCAGGCTCTGATTTACTGATCGGAAGGTCAGGGGTTCAAGCCTCAACACTGACAAGGCTGTGGGTTACTGATCGGAAGTTCGGGGTTCAAGCCCCAGCACTGACAGGCTTTGGATTACTGATTGGAAGGCCGGGGTTCAAGCCCCAGCACTGCCAAGATGCCTCTGTTGGGCCCTTGAGCAAGGCCCTTAACCCTCTCTGCTTAGAGGCGCGGTATCATGGCTGACCATGCACTCTGACCCCAACCTCCTAACATGCAGGGGCATGGGAAGAAAATAATTTCACTGTGCTGTAATGTATATGTGAGCAATAAAGAGTCATTATCATTATTCTTATTATAGAGCATGCTTAATTAATACATTAACTAACATACATGTGCTGCTTAAGGTGGTCGTTATTCAAGCACAAATTTATAAGAGGTTAGCTTAAGTTAAGCTTAGCTCTTCATTAGTTCGTGCTGATCATGCTGCTTTTTATATTTGACTAAAAAAACAGAGTCATTAATATACAGGAAAAGCTTAGTTGTGCATTCATGTTAATCTGTTCTTTAGCCTTCTCTTCCATCACTTTTACTTCCATCACATTCTTTTCTTCTTCAGAAGACTGTTAACTTACTCATCTCATCCTACTACTTCTGCTGGAAGCTAGTTTGAAATGTGCAAAGCTCTCCCGAAATGTTGGCCCCGAGGTGCTCAGTCAATTATCGCTGTACGTGTATGTAAATTTCTGCTATTATATGGATTTTTCCACTTCCTCCTTTCCCCCACACTCAATCTCTTCACCCTTTTATTCTCCCACTCATTATTTTCATCAGGATCAAAGAAGGTCCTTTTTCCTCTCACATCGAGAAATCCCCTTTGGGACTTTGCGATGCCTGCCTGCTGGGGATGATGGCTTTAAGTGTCTTTGTGTAAGCCAATGTGCTGGTCCAAATCTCCAGCGTGCTCCTTGGTGTGCGAACAGTGTGTCTGTCTGATTACCAGAAGCTCAGAACCACATAATAGTTCATCCTCTGAGTGTGTTTCTTACCCCCAAAATAGCAACACACACACCACCACATTCATTTTTCATAGGCTTGGTTCTCAATGTGACGGCTTCCGGATGTGGCTTCAGGGTGAGGCAAACGTGCATGAATTGTGCATGAAGACAAGTCAGACGTTCCCAAAAGTGCCTGCGCTGGTTCAGGACAGGCTTGGCTGAGGCAAGAGGCGCACGTGAGGTCAGACCTCAGGCAGAGGAGTTGGACTAGAGCAACTTTTCCAGACAGAAGAAAAAAAAACAGACAATAAACAACAAAAAAAACTTAAATGTTTTTCATATGAGCTCTAGTCACTTTTTTCTGTATAGAACATTTAAAGACAAGCGTCAGCCAAAAGAGCATTAATATAGAATTTTTGCATCTGATTTTTTAGAAGGTTGATTGATTTTCTTTAACAGCAGCTCTGACTGTGCTGCAATTCAATCACAGGTTAATATTAAATGCACTCACTGTAGTCTGTTGTGATTTCAGCAGTAACGTTTTACACAGAAACTTGTATAGCAACTTCAGGGTGCTAACGACTAATTCAGGTGAAACATATACCTGGATGCTATAGATCTTATCCCGAGAGAATAAATGCGTTTTAAATTGGATTTTAAAAACTGTTTTAATATGTTGGATTTTAAGATGTCAACTGTCGAGATACACTTCATCAAATGCTAAAAAGGCAAAGAGGGTCTTGAAGGAAATGATGCTAAATGCTAAAATGCTAAAAAAGGCAAAGAGGATCTTGACAGAAATGCTAGCGTTTTATTTATTTACTTATAATGAAAATCTCTGGTTGTGAAAGTAGTCAAAATCTTAACTCGTGTCAAATTACAGTTGAATCCTCTGGTAAAAGTAGAAGTACAGCTTGAAATTCTTCAGCCATACACCATGTTATACAGGAAAAAAATGAAATAAAAATTCTTACATTTACTTAAAATATGAGAGGAAAGTACAAGAAAGACTCACAAAAGAAAAATCACACCAATTTCACTTACTGATGGTAAATGAGTGCTTCTGTCACCAAGTAACGGTAAAAAAAAAAAAACAAGTATGGGAAAACATTAGTTAAATCAAGGGCAGATTAGCAAGGAAAGCTAAATCTTTGATGGGCTTATTAGCTACTCGCTCTCGCGTCTTAATTGGACTATAAATGAGTGCTTTATTAAAGACAGGCGCACTTGGCCAGTAAACCTGTTAAGCCTATAGATAAAAGACTCACAGATAGCGCAAGTATTAACTGTAAAACATAAACATGTGGTGTGCTGAATTAATTAGCATGCTCACGATGTTGACCTTCGGTATTCGATTAGTCTGAGATGCCAGGAAAACAAAGCAGTTTCTCAAAACATTTCTCAGTTCGCTGAGCGTTTAATAATAAACATTTCTTCATTCACTCATATCTGTTTTTTGGTAAGCTAAAATATATTCCGTGTACGTTCAGAAACTTTTGAGTGGCAGTACATATATCCTCCAGGCGCTTTGATTGTAAGCGCAGTCTACTTGAAAGGCTTTTTTGTGTATAAATATATATTTGCTTATGTATGTATTTCTTTTCCCTCACGCCTTGTGTATGTGCTCACTAAGTCTTTTGCTAGCTCTTTATCGCCAGAGGGTATGAAAATGTGTCAGTGTGCGTTTGACTACCTCGCTGCTTATGTAACCCAGATTTGTTTGCAGGGTTGAGATTTAGTTCATTCTGCCGCAGTGTATCTGGTTTATAGCTGAGGAGACTTGGAGAAAACGCACGGGATATGTATGAGTCTAGCATGAAAGGACAAAGCAGTGTATGTGTGTGGAGACAGCACTGACCTCAGTAATGCAGGTTATGTCTTCCATCAGTACAGCGTCCTCGGAATGAGGTTGGGGTTAATGGACAGCGCAGTCCTCTGTCTTACAGCCCGCTATGAACTGCAGACAAAGAGAGAAAGACGGACGAACACGCATTCGCATACAACAATTGTCATAGTCTCTGAGGTAAACTTGAGAAACACTCTAACAGGATTCAACAGTCAATAAAAAAAAAAAAGAAAAAGAAAAGAGAAGGAGTTAAAAATGCAAATGTGACATATCTTAAAGACTAATACCACTCATATGCCTTTAGGCTTCTACTCTGATATCCAAATGCGTAGTTACTCATTTCTTGCTGGTTGTTAAGATTATTAAGGTAGAATGTGATCCTACATCTGAACTGCCGAACATTGCCGTGTGGAGCACTAATAACTGTTTAATGGCCCAAGGGTTTCCCATAAAGAGATGTTCAATGTGTGTGTGAGGAGAAGCGAGTTTCAAGGTTGATCCATCGCGCACCATGTCACGGACACGTGTGTCCACCCACCGCCCCCCACTGCATCAGCATAAATCCTATCTTATGGAAAGGGACATTAGAGATGATGAATGAATTTTACATTCCATTAATCAGCTGGGTGAAAGGTCTGCAGAGCGGGAAACGGAGAAAGAGCGAGAGATTCCTTCCTTTGTTTGCTGTCCAGTTGCTCACATATGATTTATTCTCCCAGGGGTAAACACTGCATGAAAAAAAAAACGCATGGGGATGCAGGGGGGTGTAAAAAAAAAAGTACTGGAGTGAAATTGACAAAGGGATGCATGTAACACACGTAAGCTGGATTTGTGGAAGAATTGTTAAATACACACTTATTTTTATGCGGGAGATCTGTCAGTAATTGCATGTCTGGGTGTCCTTTGCTTAAAGAGGTGTGACCAATTAACGTTCCTCTCATCTTTAAACAGAGTAACTGTGGTTTATTGACAGAACAAGGTTTTAATTAGAAAAGCCATTTTGCACTTCGACGCGTACCCAGCCAGTCCTTTGAACCGTATACGACATATATGATTCAATATCATTTCCGACTTCAGATAAAATTTTCACGTTTTCTATCTTTTCTTTCAGTAGCTTGTCAGCCTTCAACGTTTCTATCAGTCACATCTCGAATGTTTTCCGCTACTACTGTGTTTCTCAGTGCTTCGACGAGGACAAACCAATTTCCGCGTCTGCTTTCTCTCCGTCTGTGTTGTAATGCAACTTTTATTTGGATTCCCCATTTGAACACTTCGCCTGGCTGGAGATGGGATTTCTTTGTTCCCACAGCCGCGGTGGAAACACAGGCACCAGAAGAAAGCAGGTAACAAAAGATGATGTCTGGTCGCTTCAGAGGCATGAAAAATAACCTCTGTGCCTAATTTCCTTTTCCCGCTCTAATTAATCGTGAATATTAATCATTCGATTCGGTTTATTTCTCTGGAGGATTCCTTTTAATTCACGTTCCTCAGATCAGAGTGGCTTTTTTTTTTTTTTTTTACACGCACGTGCGCGCACACTCATATATACAGCTGGGCCCAAAAGTGTGCATATTCCTTGCAGAATCTGCTAAATATTAATACTGTTAACAACATAAGAGCGATCATAAACATCCCATGTTGTTTATTATTTAGTACTGTAGTAAATTGTTATTATCTTGTTTAAAGATCTCTGGTTTTCATTTAGTACCACCCTTCAGACGATAAATAAGATAGTTACATGTCTCCCACAAGACAAAATAATAGCAATTTACACCGATCATCCTGTTCAAAAGTTTACACCCCCCTGGCTCTTAATGTACCGTGTTGCCTTCTTGAGCATCAGTGAGCGTTTGCACCTTTTGTAATTGTCGCGTACGAGTCCCTCAGTCGTCCTCAGTATGAAAAGATGGATCTCAACATCATATAGTCGCTGTTGGAAAGGGGTCAGCTATGCAGAATATGCTAGAAAAGCAAATAATGTGCAGGATTTTTCTGAAGAATAGTGGGCAGTTTAACTTTTCAGGAGACTCGTAAAGAACTCTAACAAACCATAAAAACAGTCGTGGATCATCTAGGTAACAACACACAGTATTAAGAATCAAGCGTATGTAAACTTTTGAATGGGGTAATTTTTATATATTCAGCTATTATCTTGTCTTGTGGACTATTACGTCAACATCTGTGATGTGAAATAGCTTATACAGGACAGGACTAAATAAACAACAACATGGGATGTTTATGCTCCGTTTTATTTTGATAACAGTATTAAGATTTCGCAGATTCTGCAAGGGGTGTGCAAACTTTTGGGCACAGCTGTATATAAAGGAAGTTAATGTTTACGTATGTCATTAACATTTAAACGGTTACATTAAAGTTACAGAGCAGGAAAAATATCCACTAGCGCAATATTGTATTTGATTTGATTGTGAATGTCGAAGCAAAGGGTAAGGGGGAGTAACACACTTACGGAGATCGAAATGAATAATAATATTGGGTTCCATCATCTCCAGGATCTTAATTACACAGAAGATGACCTGGACAGTTAAGAGCGAGCGGTGAAGTCAGGGCTGATAAACTCTCTGGCAGTTCTCTAATCATCCTCCTCTCCGTGGGGAGAATGAGTGTCTCCAGATGGAGGGAATGAGGGAGTGAGTTGTCTGACTGAAACAGGTGGGCTGGTGTTCTCTGGCAGATTTCCTCTCACACAGTTCTCCTTTCTGTCCTTCTCTTTTAGCAAAGCTGTCCACATGCAAAGTGTGTGTGTACTTGTGTGTGTGTGTGTGTGTGTGTGTGTGTGTGTGTGTGTGTGTGTGTGTGTGTGCATGTTTCTTTGTTTATTCGTTGTTCCTGCTCTGTACTTGGCTGATGTCTTGGTCAGTGCAGAGCTCTCATATGGATTAGCATTGAGTCTTTGTGTGTACAGCATTTGAGCAATTGATATATCTGAGAGAGTAGGATCCAGACGTCTCAGAGTCCACCAACAAACTCTTGTTATTTCAACCCTTCCGAGTAAACTTACATCCATCCAAATTTTCGCATATGCAAAATATAAAATGTAATAAAAAGGTCAATTATTTACTAAAGACACTAGTGAGATTAATATGTATTGCATACTATTGGCCGTGAGTTTAAAAGATATGTCAATATTTATATGGGGTTGTGTTATGCAGATTATACGAAATATTCAGATAATTAAGATGACTTCAGAAGTTGCCAGGTTTTTCTTGAGTAGAAGAGTCAGTGAGTTTTATTTATTTTTTTCTTCTAATAGCGTCCAGACCACTGCCTATAAACACAAGCACTTGGCTCTAAGGCGAAAAAAAAAGAAACTCAATTGGATTTTTAAGATATGGACTAAAAAAGCAGATGACTGCAGTACGATGGAACATAGAAGAGACAGTTACAAAAATTCTAAATAACAAAGACTGACCTGATGTAATTAACAATGTAAAGGAGAAGCGTTCGACCATGAATAAATAACCATGTAATAGGAGTCTAATAGTCTAATAGTTGCCAACATATTGCAACATGAATATTCCTAGTTGTAATGATCACGTTAATCACTGCAAATGATCTTTAATTGAACAATATGAGGCTTATAAAATAGCACTTGATGCAGCACATTCTATTATTTTACACGATATTCTATAAGCTCTAAGTTATAGTTAACTATATACATCCATCCATCTTCAGGCATAAGACGGGGTGCCAGTCCATCGCACCCCACAATCACATACACACTCACACATACACTACGGACACTTTAGAGTCTACACTGGGGGAGGAAACCAGAGTACCCTGCAGCACGGGGAGAACATGCAGACTCGGCA
>JAOUWY010000030.1:7057722-7072016 GCA_025728095.1 Prietella phreatophila
TGTGTGTGTGTGTGTGTGTGTGTGTGTGTGTGTGTGTGTGTGTGTGTGTGTGTGTGTGTGTGTGTGTGTGTCCGTGCATGCGTGTGTGTGTCTGATCATGCGTACGTGCGTGCGTGCGTGCACATGTTTGTGTGTGTTTGGAAAGTGTAGTTTGTGTCGGCCATGTTTGTAGTCTAGGGCGCATTCTGAGAAATGGCGTTACTGATTTGCGGAGTGTTTGGGAAGTGTAGTTGTCGCCGGCCATGTTTGTAGTCCATGGTGCACTCTGGGAACTGAAGTTGCTGGTTTGCAGAGATATGACAATGTGTGGAAAAACACGTCTCAGTGCTCAATGCTCGCACAGCTGAAGTTTCTCTGCATTCTCCCTTTACTCCTCTACACTCTGGAACACTCTGCACTTATTGTAATTGACAGTGCCCGCTGATCCGGATTGCACACAAGTTGACTAACCTCAGCTCTCTATTAAAGATACTGTTTAAACGCCATGAGATGTTTAATCAGGTTACTCGGGTTGTAGGAAAATACTGTAGTAGTTCCTCTTGGTATTTTCACAGAGCACAGCAAAGCATTAATCATGAAGTACAGTACAGTCAGATCCCTGTCATTTTGTGTGGTCTGTTCATTAGTGCAACCGGGTGCACTTGGCTTACATCACACTGTATTGGGATGTGGGTATTGGGGTATTGTTTTACAAATATAAATATGAGTATAAGTAAGTGAGTATGATATGTGAGCAGTGCACGATACCAGTATTGGTACTGGTGCATCCTTGAAGATAAAGACTAGAGTTCAAATGTGAAATAATCCTGTCTCCTGCAGGCTCAAGGCAGAATTGTGTTTAAATGGTTACAGTTTGAACCTAAATTTTTAAATATGATATAACCCTACTATTTTGACTCACTTTTAATATATTAAAAGTTATGGAGGGTTTTTTTTCTTCTTTCATGTCATTTTTTCAGGTGAGTGAGCAGTATTCTCGCTCTTAGCCTGTGCACGAATGCTCTGTAAGAGTTCTGGCTGATTTCAGATACAGCCTCTGTAATCAGTGCAGCATGACTTGGGAGAAAAATTGCGCTGATTCCTTTTTATCCTGGTCTCTCGCTTGTCAGAAAGATATTCTAATGCTCAATTAGGCATTTCCTTCACCCTCTCTTTAGTCTGCTGTGCTTAACCCGTCTTTTCTGTTATTGGGCTGAAGGCATGGTGTAGCGAGGGAGTGAAATGTGCCATGAATACTCCTCCTCCTGTCCTGATCCCTTGAAAGCACTTTAATCTCAGCACACATCCTCCTTTCTACCACTCCTCTCCTCCTGGTACCTCTCTTACCCTCCTTGTCACTCTTCTTTACTCTGTTTTCACTTCATGACCTTTTGCTGAGTTGGGAAATAGACTTTTGGGGTTTCAACTTGCAACACTTTTAAACACTGGAAGTCTCTGAAAATTCAAGCATGTTTGTCTTGAGTCATTTATTTGATCATTATAAGATTGAGCATGCAGTTTTCTGGTTTATCTAGAATTATTTTTAGAGCCGTCAAATAAACAACAACAAACAATAACAAGAGAAAAAAGCCTCGCATAGTACAGATTTCATTTCCAGCTTCAGTGCTACAATGTTAACAGCAAAAATAAATAAATCAGTGCAGTAAGTATGTAAAATAGTATATCTGTGTATCATAGTACACTATTTAAGGCTGCAACACTGTGGCCGATTTGGAAGCTGAGCGGAAACCGCTAATACCAGAACTGAGCATGCGCAGCATGGAAGCTCATGTCTGATAACAGACTTCTTATAGCTCGGTGATTTACCCTTACCATCATGAGGTTTTTCCAGCATGATAATGACCTGGGAGTCATTTTCTACTTCAGCCTCAGTAGCATTTAGTCGAGTAACTCCTAGCAAGTCTTAAAAGGGAAAAAAAAACTTGTATATTTGCTGAGATGACACCTTGAACACCTGATATTTGAGTTTCTATGGCCTGTAACTGGACACCTTGTTCTTTTCTTGATGTGTGACAAACACGACAGCATGCTTTGTCCTCACAGATTTTCTGGAATCCGTGTTTAACCACCTGGCTTCTAAATGTATGTCTCGGGAACTCTTTACACACGTGCTGTTTGACCTCTCAGAACGCTGAATGAGGTGAGGTTTGCTTGTACACAAGCTGGCTCCCCCCTGCAGGCAGGGTTTGGCTCAGCTGGGACTGTGTCAATAGCTTCTGGCTCAGGTTACTGTAGGGATGTAAGCGTAATCAGCCTGCCACTCTGCACAACAGTCTGGAACTGGATTTGAGATGACAGGGTTGCTAAGTGATAAACAGTGGCACCGTGCACTTTTTCCCCTCTCCACACCTCTTAAACTGTGGATTGGTCTGTGAGCTGTCACTTGGCCATTTTGTAGTTGCTGCTGGTAGCACATGGTCTGTAATAAAAGAGCAATTATTAAACTAACTAAATAAATAAATAAAAGTTTTGGGTTTATGGAAAGCTTTGTCCAAAAGTAAACAAAGCGTAAGTATCCACAATGTAGGTATAAATGGGGTTAAATTCAGGATTGTTTAACTATAGCACTATACTTTAGTATACTATACTAGTAAACCAAGTATAATATTAATCCTAGTTCTGGGCATTTTTACTGATTTAAGAAAAAAATTACTCATTTCAATACATTTTCTTCTTCTCTTGGCAAATAGTTTTGCTTCTTTATAGAAATAAATGCTTAAAATTCTCTGACAGTAGAACAAGACTATTGTCAGCTTGAAATTAGATAGAATGATTGACAGATACAGTAGGTTTACATGGACAACAATAATCTGTATATTAATGTGATTAAGACAATACTCTGATTAAGAAACTAGCATGTAAACAGCTGATGACATAATCCGATTAAAGTCATACTCAAAGTAAACAAATCGAATTAAGACATGTGGCGTTTTCCTTTCCCAGTCGCATTACTGAAGTGCATTATATCGCATTTTGTGACAGGAAACGTACACACACGGCAGTGCTCAACAGTTTGACGGTAAACAGGAGAGCACGGCTGCGTCCGAAACCGCGTACTTTCCTGCTAAATAGTAGGAAGTGAAATACATATCTTTTCAGCTACTATATAGACGGTAAGTATGCGGTTTGGGACGCATCACACGGCTTCAAACAGTCATCTATTTGCACGTACAGCATGACAAATAATGAACTGCACTTGAAGCTTTCGTAAAATTTAAAATAATAACACCCGAAACTGTATAGGGTACCATAATGAAGACGAACTGTATGTCGATACGTGAAATTCTGGAGGGAACATCAAACAGTATACAATAACTCATGTAAACACCTTAATCAGAATACTGTCTTATTCAGAATAAGGTCAATAATTAAATTACTGCTGTCCATGTAAACGTAGTCATAAATAGATAGATAGACAGACAGACAGACTGATTGATTGATTGATTGATTGATTGATTGATTGATCCCAAAGGGATAGTCACAAAAAATAGTCACAGACATTTTGGAATAGATATAATAATTTTATACCTAGTTTATTTCAATTTTATAATAGGAAATACTACATACATTTTATTACATTAAAGATATGTTCACTGTTTTGCAGTGCATTGAATAGATTGTTTTGGAAATTATTTGTGAATGATTCTCATCACATTTTAGTACTGCAGTAGATGCCTTTTTTTTTTTTGAAGTGTGTAATTAAACGCTCGAACAGACAACTCCTATTCATCTAAAAGCTACTCTAACATTACCAATGTTAGTGATAATCAAGCTGATGTAATGTGTTTTCACACCCGGTGAGCAACTGCCACTGTTGTCTATTCCTGGATCAGTAAATACTTAAAGGTGTTTTTAGTTTATAGGACTTGTAATGGTGGCATAGTGGTGCAGTGAGTGGGTAGCATTGCCATCTCACCATTTTAGGGTTTCCAGTTCAATCTTGAGTTCAGGTTACTGTGCAGAGTTTTGCACGTTCCTCCTGAGCAGGTTTTCTCAGGGTTCTTCCACCCCAAAACATGCCAGCACTGTCTACAGATTTTTGACTAGAACTTTGCAAATATGTGTGCACGGTGGCCTGTGATGGACTGGCGTCCCATTCATTTACATTTCAGTAATTTGGCAGACGATTCTGCCTGAACTGCCTTGAATCTGAGCTGGGCAGATGAAGGTCAAGAGCCTTGCTCAAGGGCCCAACAGTCGCAGCTTGGTAGTACTTGGATTCAAATTCACAACCTTCCGATCCTAGGATAGGCTCCGGATCCACCACGACCCTGACCTGGATTAAGGTCATTAGTGAAGAATGTATGCATTACTTTTGAAAACTTGTACAGTATATGACTAAAAGACATAAAAACAAGACATTTTTTGCAGGTATTTTGATGATCATTGTGCCTACAGGACACTGCTTAATAGAAACATGCTTTTAATTACAAACCATAAAATGCATTCAATCAGCCAGGACAAGTACAGCATACACATATGATTATTAAAGCAAAACTTTTGCTGGATTTAAATGTAGATTTAAATCGTTTTGATGTCAAAATTGAGAAACAAGAATCAAACTGACACAATACCTATGATCTGGCCAGCTAACTGTTGCTTGTTAAACTGTGCCCTTAACATAGAAACTAGTTTAATAATATTATGACATGTCTATATAAAATCATGTAGCTGAACGCTGCAGTTCCCACATTGTCATCAGCCAGAGAGAGCTAGGGCCAACTTATTGAACTTGGATATAAGTAATAAACTGTATTATCGTAGTTGGTGAAGTTAAAGAAAGACTTCTACTGAATTCAGCACATGTCCTACTTTATCATTTGAACATATATTATGTGTACCTCCTCACAGGTAAACATCTGTGGGTATGGATGTCTGTTAACTTCAAGTGCTCTTCAAGTTTCTTAGTCGGTTAGGAATTGTATTCATTTACCATGTCCAACATGTACAGTACAAACATCAGTGTTTAGCTGTTAGTCATTTTCTTGACTACACAACTGTAACCAGAGAAGAAAAGAGGCAAATCTTGAAAAGCACATTGCGCCTCAGATCTATGGGAAGAAAGCTAAAGTGTACATTATATTTTAAACTAATGGTGTTATTTTAGAGGTTCACTGGCAAATCATGACACTACCATTTCCTGAGCCAGCTGGCATAAAGTGAATTTTTCCATCCACTGCTGCATGCATCATCTGAACGAGTGCTCTGAGCCAGTTCATCTACTGGCATGGGAAAGTGGATCACCATGTCAGTCTGAAAGCCTATTTTAAATTAAAGCGAGGAGATGACTCCCAGCTGTGAGTCAGCTTTGCATTATACACCATTCAGGTCAGCTGTTTAAAACTTTTTGAAATGTTTTGAAAAAGCAAACTGTAAAGCTCAGTTTCGCAGTCAAGTCTCCATCAGTGAACAGTTGATAACTTCAACAAAATAGAGCTCATGTGAAAACTATAATGAATTTCCTGTTTGCACAATTGCACTTTTTGGTGATGCAGTACACAGTTATACAAGGGATTTCTTTATATTTGCAGTATTCGTTCTCACCCAGATGAGGATGGGTTCAATTTTGAGTTTGGTTCCTCTCGAGGTTTGTTCCTCATGTGCTCTGAAGGAGTTTTTCCTTGTCACCGTCACCTCTGGCTGGCTCATTATGGAGAAATTTATGATTTTATATATTTAAAATGTATTTCCTAAATTTGTATATATCTGTAAAGAGCGTTTTATTGCCTTTAGTAATTGTTATTTGCATGGTAATAGTAAGTCATAAAATGGAATTGCAATGTCAAAAGGAATAAATGTAATATATGGGTAATATATATAATTACTCTTTTGACTTTTTAAGGGAGAAATATGTTTCTAATGTTGAAAAATTCATTTATTCATCTATAGTAAGCGCTTTACCCTGGTCAGGGTCTTGGTGGATCCTGGGACCACGCACACATGCATTCACACACTTATTCACACCTATGGGATATTTAGCATAGCCAGTCCACCTACAAGCATGTGGGAAGTGGGAAGAAACTGGAGAACCCATACAAAACCCCATGGAACATACAAAACACTACACAGACCATAACCTGGGCTCAGGATTGAACCAATATTACAATTCACTAAAACAAATTTCCAAGTGAAACTACATATTATAAGAACATTTTTGGTTTTCGTCGTTGATCCGCCTTCAAATGAGGACAAAAGATCAAAAGCATTCAGATGTTTTAATGTTCCTGGAAAACTTGAACATTTGGCAGATAAATAATAATAATTTAATATATAAGGTATAGAATGCACTCAGAATTATTATCATTATTGTGGGAACCTTTGATCTGTTGCTAGCTGTTAAAATATTAATTAAATAATCTGCTACTCATGGATATTTCAGCCCCTCCATATGATATCCTGCTGTACTGAAGACCTCGTTGTTCTTCAGAGTAAACAGCAGCTACCTCCTGATGCCCCTCCTTCACAAAGGGGGTTGTTAGGTGCTCATGTGGCTTTGTTCTCACTGTTTGACCCCTGTAGGCTGGAGGCTATAGTCTGGGTCAGGCTGCTGTGATGAGAGCTCTTGTACAGTGCAATTCAGACAGAGCAAATGCGGTGGAAGGTCAGGTTACATTACAAATCTCAATCCTATCCTAGTCCTGCATTAAGGGCGCTAAAAGGAACATGGACTGTATCAAGAGACACATGGTAATAAGTGACCCTTTAAATTTCAATCACTGCATGTTATCATGGATATTCATCTCAACTTTGATGTAGTACAGTACAAGTCAAGTATTTTAGGTGTTAATGTGTCACCTTTAACCATCCAAGCATTAAACAATGCCTAAGGGCACTTCGTTTGAAGTATGCATATTCACAAAGTCCCTATACTGATGGAGCTTTGTTGTGCATAATTAATCTTATTTCATGATTATATGATTCCATTGAGGTTTCATGCTGAGGTGAACAAACTATCCAATAAAGCCCCCTGTCTTGCACTTGGTTACAGTTATACCTGGCACCTGATGCCCAGATCATCCCATGACAGATAACTAACCTCACTCACACGTGTACTGTGGCTAATTCTGAATACCCACAACTCCCACAGCAGACGTTGCTAAGCATTTTAATCGCATCCAAACAGGGACATGAATGCTACTCATATAGCTGAGACGCATTATCCACACTACTCTAAACCATAGCATGCAGATTACGTTAAGGTTTATTTGAGACTGGTTAGAATGTGCATGGTTGAATGTGTTCGGTAGACACAATACAGAATATACTATTTGTGCGTTAGTTTCTTTCTTTCTTTATTTCTCGTCTCAAAGCTCAAGTTGTGTGGTTTCTGATATCTTCTCAAGGTTAGCACAGAAATAGTTCTAATGGAGCATAGGGGTGGGGCTAGAAGCACCGCTCGTTTCTGAAGGGTTATGCATAGCACATCACACAACATGCAAACAAACAACAATTTAAATTTCTGAATGACTTCATGGAGGTTTTTAGTGGGTCATTGATTGGCCGTACATTTTATATTTTTGTGTTGCCATATGTTCATCAACAAAGGGTGGACTTTAAAATCATTTTCATTTCATCGTTTTGAATGTTTTCGTTTTTCCATTGCCAAAATCGATGAAACATCAACATGTCTTAATAATAATTACAAAGCAGATAATATAAGCAGGCTAAACCAAATGGACAATCAGTCAGTGTTAGTCCAAGCATATGCAACGATCAACTAAATCTCGTAACTCCGAGGAACATCAGGAGTCTCCATCTAAGAGGCTCCACCCACATACAGTATAGCATCTGACACCAAGCATCAGAATCTTGAAGGTCTGATTGACTTTCACACTTTCGTACACTATATTCTGGTGAGAAAGCAAACCCTTTAACATTAGGACACAGTAAGAAATAGTGACTGGATTAAAAAACACATTATGGCATCCCATATTTAAAAGTTAGTTCAGAGTTTTGTTGGAGACAGTGGTTAAATAAGATACCCTCGCGTGTTTACTAGTCAATAGTCTGTTATTTTCAGTGTTACTCGAATAGCGTAATCCTGTTAACATTTGGTGCGCTGAGATTGACTGGCGCTCCATCCAGGGTGTGTTCTGGATCCAGCGCCACCCTGACCACCCTGAGGATAAAGCTCTTGGAGGTACAGTCACTAAAGATGAAAGAAAGACTGAATGTTAAAGTTGGCCTTTCTTGGCCACATTTTTGATTAAGCATACTAGACTCTTTAGTGATACCCAGAAGTCTATCTTGTAAGACTAAGTTCTACTTAAAATATATGTGTTAATGATGAGGCCGTTGCATTTATTTTCCTCATTGTCACTGTTCCTGTTGTCTAAAACCCCAGTTTGGGTCTGTCCTTGTTTTTTTTTAAACGGCAGGAATAGTGTCATGACATGGATCTTAATCATAATAATCAGATCTCTCTTCTCTCGCCAAGAAATGAAGAATCCTCTAAATATTTTTTTATGTACTATGGACTCCATTAATAACTCAATTATTGTCAATCATGATCATAATTAGGATTCACTCTCATTGATGTGACACACTCATGGCAGTTGTTTAAAACACTGTTCAGCTATTTGGCATCAAACTAGGCCTGCAGTTTTCCCCTGGCTGGTTCTGTACGTGTGGTTGGAATAACTTCAATCCTACATATCAAGCCTCTGATGTTACTGTTTGTTTTGCAGGCTTTTATCATATCTTATGGCTGATATGGCACTTGTAGCATCAATAGCTGCTTAATCAGCACTGCAGGCTGTAAATGTGAGAAGGGTGTGTGGATCCGGCTGGCTGATATTGTATCTGTCAGAATCATTCAGCCTGGAGGCAGGAATGGGTTAACGAGTTAGAGTCCGGACTTTATCTGCAGAATGCTGAGTCATGGTGGCCGGTACCATGACAACCACAGAGAATTAGAGGGGGAGAAAGGAGGAGAGAGAAAGTGATGGGGTGAGAGACAGGCCAAAAAAAGTAGACAGGAAAACGGGTGAAAAAGAAATTACAATCTAAAACATAACATTAGAGTGTACAAAGATGATGGTGATGAGAGAGAGAGAGAGAGAGAGAGGCGGGTAGGTGGGCGCCACCAGCTTATTACACCGTGTCACCAGAGTATTGCATCAGTCCAACAGAGACGCTCACATTGCACGATGACATCACTCGGTTTGGAGGATGTGAGGAGAGACTGATAAGCTCTAAGGGGGGGTCGTATCTCCACCTCTCACTTTGGCAGAGTCATTAACACATTGGTGTCAGTTTTAAGGCTGTCCTGTAGCATGTGTACTCTGCCTAGTCATGCCTATTCCCACATATTTTAATTCCCGGTGCATGGTTGCATCCAGACGAATGTACAGAAATTTGTGCGGAGGAGAAAAGCGAAGAGAAACTTCCAGACAGTACGCTTAATCGTTTAACTCAAATCGGAGCGTACATTATCCAAGACACATGACTCCTCCTGGGGAGTGCAGCCATAAGAGCCCATTAGTGTAGCTCAGTGGAAAAATACTGGCTGATACTAAGTCACGCTTGAAAGTGTGTCTGATAATAAAGAATTTTTTATTTTTTTTATTTTTTTGAATTTGTAATGCCTGTTTGGTCTGTAATGTGCTTTCAGGCAGATGGGTACCAGGCTTGTCAAGTGAACCCATTATTTAGTGTCTCACCTCTAATGGGAGAGTCTGTGCAAATACAATCTATACCATATTCTATCTGGGAAGCCATGGTGGCTGTTATCTGTATGTTCTTACAAGGCACGTTTTACATGTTTCTTAGACTGAATGAAAATTTGCTACGGCAGCAAAAATAGAAGTGAAAGGAAGCCTAAGTTTGGGGTTACCGGGGCAGGCTGTGATGTTCTCGTGTGTTACTTTATGAACGATACAGCTTTAAGACTCATCTACATTTCTTCAGATATCATTTGCTACCAGGAACTTGGAGGAAGATAGTGTACAGCTTAGACTGGCAGTTTCTTATGCTGCGTTACCAAACAAAGAAAGAGAGAGACAGAGTGAGAGAGACAGTGACGAAGGGAGCAGCCTGGATCTGATGAGCTCAGCAAAAAAGTGAAAAGGCGATCTCTCTCACCATGTAATTTATAACAGCATGGGACCAATTTCAGCTAGCCTTTTCAGCTGGAGAACGATAGCATTGCCTTCTTTTAGGGTTCAGAAACTTTATGAATTATGCATCAGATAGAGCAGTGCTTACACAACAGCCACAGTAGTGTGTATCTTTACTACTCGACTTCTGCTGTAGAACAATCTGTTCGCATCCAAACTAAAACTGTACACTTGAGCTACAAAGGTCACAGGGGGGGGAATATGACCGTGCCTGAGGCTACTGTATAATCTCTATAATCAGATCTTTTCATCAAGTAAGGCTTTATTTTATGCACATACACATACAATGTGGTCAGGCTGATTAGAATCTCTCTGTTAGTCACGCCTGCCCTTTGGCTCAAAGTCAACAATCTACTTGCAGAGTGGAATGAGAAAATTCAGCTCATAAAATTTAACATGCAAACAGTTCTCAGCAGAAAGCCCTCACTGAGAACTGCAACAAACTCTGAGAACATGAAGGCAGGAGATTGGGTTTGTAAATAAAACTACAACCTGTTTGCAACAACTTGTCCATACAGCAACTTAGTCTGAGGCGTAGAAACAACTTGTATTATTATAATGAGACAGCCAGAGAGCTGGTGCTGTGTTTACATTAGCATTAGTCTGTGTTGAAGTTTCGATGCAGCTATCATGTGATCGTCCTTAAGCTCATTATTCATGTGACAGAATTTTCTGATCTCAACACCATGCAAGATTCTTGCAATACTCATGCAACACAGAACTTTTATATTAAACATCTTTTGCGATTGTTGTGCAAGGATGCATTATGGATGTTGATGTGGAAGAAAATCTGGTGTTGTTGAACTTCACACTTGATACTTAGCACCTAACTAGCTACCTGTTACTAGCTAATCACTAACTAACTCATAGCTAACTAATCACATTGACATTTCAAGTTGGCAAAATGTACAGAACGTAATTAATAGCATATACAGTACTGCGCAAAAGTCTTAGGCACAGTCTAACCTAACCCTTACCCTATTTTTATTTCAATGACTTCTACATTATCGCGTCAGTACAAAAAACATTTTAGATTCCTAAACATTAGTTTTCCCGCACAAAATTAAATGCTACTGAAAAATGTTTGTATGTCAGTAAAGAATGCAGCATATTACATAAGAGACCACTTTTTAGACAACAAAACATAATGAATGCTTCTGGATTTTGCTTCAAAAATGAGTAAGTGCGACCGTCTCTAGGAGAACCATGGCTGGTTCAGCAAGATGCTCGGTAAAACTTACAGCTCATTTCCTTATAAAACTGCACTAATTGTACTTAAGGCTCGTTACACCAAATCCATCCATCTTCTACCGCTTACTCCTTCTTCAGGGTTGCGGGGAACCTGGCGCCGCACAAGGCGGGGTACACCCTGGACAGGGTGTTACACCAAATATTGACCTTTTTTTTTATTTATAACTGTTTACTGCTCTTTCCAGTGTTTTTAATGTAGAAACATTTCAAGTTTCTTTATTTTTGAAGGCATCTTGGTAACATTTCTTTGACTGCACAGGGATGGTGGGATGTGGCCTGACTGTTACCACCAAAAGTGGATTATTTTTCAGCGTATCACAAAGTGTTTTATTCCTCTTATTGCAGGTTGTAAAACGTCTACAAAATAAGTTACTCCCTGATATTACTTACAGTATGTTATAGCAGTTAAAAACAGCTGTTCTCTCACCAGCCATCTTTTTTTCCCCTTTCAAACAAAAGAATGCAGTACTCTGTCCTGATGACTAGCCTAAATACACATCTCCTTACATAAAACCTCACCATATCAAATGCACATGTTTTCATTTGCCTTGCTTTATAGGAACATATTTGAGTATTTAATTATATATATAATTTTTATTTAGTTAGTTTTAATCTTGCTTAATCAGTCTTCTGTCCACTGATAACATTCTCACAGCTTCATATGGATCTGTGGCTGGCTTCTATGGCCTATTTACTCAAATTGTGTGTGTGACTTCAGTGTAAAGGGAATTAACATATGGTTTAACCTCAAGAGATGTGTAATTTAAACAGAAAGCTCTCCCCAAACTCATTAGTAAGGAACATTCTTATGTAATATTATTTTACTTATTATTATTATTATTATCATCATTTTCATTATTATTATTATTATTATTATTTTATTTGAGTCTTAATTTGGTGGCTGTTAAGCCGATAGGTGTATGCCCAGGTTAATTTTAAATGCAGTTTGTGAATATATTTTAGGTACAATAGGTTTCCACTGGGAGTCATTGTTTCAGATCCATCTGTCAACACAGGACCGAGGCACAGTTAGTGACAATTAAACAAGTTTGACACACTTGATAAGAAATGTCTGTGGCAGGCAGAAGCCATCTGGCTCGTCCTCTGAGTGTTGAATTAAATAGATGCTCTTAATGTTATGTTGAGATCTCAACGTGATGAGGAAGATGGACATCCTTATCCATGAAGGTTCGCAGATTTGACAGATGAGAATAAAAAAGAGGACAAGACCGGCAAATCAATGTCCACTCACAGCATTTACTTTCAAAAATCGCCGGTTAATGAGACTTTTATTGAAGCAGTTGTTATTTACAGTGCATGCAGGGTCAAATGTATTACATAGGAAACGTTTAAGGAAAAAAAAAAGAAAGAAAGAAAGCCTCGTGGTAATCAAATGTTCAATGTAATTTAAAAAATTTCTTTCCACTTAGTTTTTGTATTATTTTTGCAGTGGATATTGCATCGTTACGTTTTCATAAAACACTGTGGAGGAAAAAGGCCTTACAATGAAACAGCTGTAACACACCGCTTTTAGTTTTATACCTAAAAAAGTGTATGGTTGTGAAGAAAAAAAGGAAAGAAACAAATGATCAATAGTGGTGAAGTTGGATAAAATGGTGGGATTTTTGACTGGATGGAACCTGAAATGTTCTGCATTTAAAGCCCCTGTCATTGTCCTGCCCATTGAAATATAGCTGTATTGCACATCTTTAAATATATAGATATAGAAATACATCATTTAACTAAATAAAATATGTCTGGCCATCTATTCATCTTTCCCTGTTGAATTTGTGCAAAGACTCCCAAGTCAAAATCCCGAATTACATTTTTACTCTTTACCCACATCCTCCCCCTTTCTCCTATGTTCCTCTTAGTAACGGTTGGACCAATCCGAGTTTAAGTTCAGCTTTTCTCGCATGTTCATTGGCTTCTGAGAAACACGCGGCTCTCCAAAAAAAATTATATGCAAATTCCTACTTTGGCAACGGACCCAGAGAAACGGAGCTTCTGATTGGCTGCCTGCCGAATTTAGAGTCTGCGCACTGAGCAGCGCTTGAGCATGGCACGTCGCTCGGGCTCGGGCGACACCATCCAGCCTTAGGAGAGAGGGGTGTTAAAATATGATGTCACTTGCAATTGAAGTATCGCTGAAATACAATCCAAACTAAAAACCAAGAGGCTGAATGTAGCGCACATACGAACGCCGGCAAATATCTACATACCATCCATAATAATGATTAGAACGAGTGTGGCGTAGTGCGATTTTCTTCCATCATGTCAACCCCCGTTCTGTGCCTGAAGAATGGTCGGTCCCGCGTGAAGTGAAAGGTTTGCTGCGAGAGCACTCGAAATGTAAGAATGAACCGTTCGGTCTCGATGGCCGCGAGGTGGATCGTAGAGCTGGTATCTACTTTCTGTTCGGTTCCGTAACGTGTTGCATTAATTCCGGCAAAAACAAACAAAAAAGTTCGCAGTCTGAAGCGGGCTTTCGGATTTTTTTATTTTTTTTTTTTTTTTTTTTTTTTTTTGCGAGAGTTGAGAAAATATCTAATTGCCGCTCGCGCGCCAGGTCGAGTCGAGTCGAGTCCATGGTCAGCTAACAAGATCGAATCACAGACCAGCACTTCGGATTTGTCTTCATTTAGTATTATTATTATTATTATTATTATTATTATTATTATTATTTTAATGTTTTGACGAAGGAAGAGTGTCCTTCATCACTGGAGTGCGACGATGTACAATACAGTGTGGAATACAGAGAAAGACGACGCCGAGCCGAGGGATGATTTGATGATGCCGTATTCCACAGAACTGATCTTTTACATAGAGATGGACCAGCCTCCAGGTGAGCACCCTGAACCTCCCCGAACCTCCCTGCTCAGAGATCACACGACGCACTGACAGGCAACAAAGAGAGAGTTGCAG
>JAOUWY010000030.1:7076161-7086989 GCA_025728095.1 Prietella phreatophila
CCCCAAACCGCGTTCCCATTGGCTGCAGCCGACGTCTCCATTCAGAGGGTTTAAGGCAGCAGCGTCTGAATTTAGGAGCAGGGATTTTCCCTCTGGCTTCAGTCTGAGAGCCACAACGCAGGCGGAGGGTGGAGAGGGAGGGAGGGAGAGAGAGAGAGAGAGTGTGTGTGTGTGTATGTATGTGTGTTTGTGAGAGAGAAAGAGAGGACTCGTGTCCCAGGCAGCTGAGCGCACTCCGTACGCATGCAGCTGAAAGAGGAAGCAGTGGAAGAAGGTAAGCGTGCTGTCGTCTTTTAAGCTTTTCTTCGTATTTCACGGCTGTCGCGTCTTCTCCGTCTTCTTTGAAATCGTCCTGTGGGGAGACAAAGGACGCTCCGTTATGATTAGCGGGTCCTTTTGTGCGCCGAATCGTGACGCTCGATGCAAACTGTACGTGCGCTGGAGTTGACAGCGGCGTCAGCTTGAATTAAATATCTGCTTTTTAAAAAAAAATAATAATAATTTTTATTCTCTGGATAAATTAAAGTATTGCTAAAAGAATTGATGGTACGTTTGTGAGAGAGTAGGATGAACACAACTGGCTGTTAACCGAAGCGTGTGATCGTAACGTGCACGCTCTATTTGGCTTATACGGCGCTCCATATTTTTGTTGTCAGACCCCCTGTTCAGCTGTTTAACAAATTTTCAATTTGGACTGGGACGTAGCAGTCTTGGTTTGGCGGCCGTTACTCGCTGTCAAGATGCCTTTCTTATGCTAATGTGCCTCTGCACATTCCGCACAAACTGTGTGCGCGCGACTGTTTACTTTGCATCCTATGGAGTCGGGCAGTTTCTATAATAAATACAGTTTATATATATATATATGTGTGTGTATATATAAAAGTATGCATGTGTGTGTATATGCATGGAAAGGTGCACTGGTAGCATGTCATCGCTGTGGGTGTTGAGCATCCTGTGAGCGATGCAAGTTGCAGTTAATAAGAGGGAGCAGAGTCATTTGTTCCGAACCGCACTCCCGGAACGTATCGTCACTCACTTTTCATGATTCCGCTTTGTCTTATGTCCGCTTGTCCTGTCCTCATGTGTGACTTGAAAATGTAGTGGTTTGTAAGTAAAAACAAAAAACGCAACACGAGAGAGAATACGCTTTGTTTGTTTTTGCGTTTCGGGAGAAGGGAGAGTTTTGCGAAGTTGTTGGTGTCATTTTCTTGCACCGTTTAACAGACAGGAAACGCAATAACAACGTGGGGACGCTTTGTCGAGTGTGCAGAATACTGTGTAGCAGGCATTATTGTCATTTGTAGTAGCCAAAGGGATCCAAGTGTGGCATGAGAAGTGTTTCGTTTTGCAGCCCATCCCTTTCTTTTCTACTGGGTGTCAAATCATTTAAAGATAAGGCTGTGTGTGTGCGTGTGTATGCGTGTGGACAGAGTAGGTCCCGCACTTGCAGAAAGAACTGACCATGGAAAACTGTAGGCAGGAATGTGGGGTTTCAGCTCCACTGGCGCACCTGCCTTTTGGCCTCTTTTTGAGTGTGTGTGTGTGTGTGTGTGTGTATGTGTGTGTGTAAAACCCACAGAGGCATTTCCCTTCCTCATGGCAGTGTGCCGCCCTGCTACTGTAGCCCTCAATGGCCCTTTGTGGCTACATCCCTCAGCAAATCCCTCAGCCCTCTCACTGATCTGCATTACACTCACACACTCACACACACACACACACACACAGGTAACCTTTGTAGACCATTGTTTTGTTTTCAAAAGAGATGCTCAGCTGATCTGATAACAAAAGGAACTTAAATCATACATGATGCACAAAAGCTGCTTTCAGACTCTGTAACCAGCTCCAAGACCAGCTGACCGGCTACCTCCCAGCTTCTGATGGCAAGAGAGTGCACTGAGAGGCCACCTTCTCACTTTCCCCTTCTTCTACACTGCACTGTACGTCTATTTCTCTCTCTCTCTCTCTCTCTTCCTCACCTGGCTTCCTTCCCCAGTCTCTTGTCAGACTGAAAGGGGTGTGTGTGTGTGTGTGTGAGAGAGAGGGAGAGGACGTGCACCTGCAGAAGCTCAGGTTGGACATGACGTGTCTGTTAAGCCTGCTCCTCTGTGACTGGTCTGTGCTCCTCACCCCACCGGGTTAAAGTGGGAGCAAGTCCCACCCTGGAGAGAGAGAGAGTGTGTGTGTGTGTGTGTGTGTGTGTGTGTGTGTGTGTGTGTGTGTGTGTGTGTGTGTGTGCGCGTGTGTGTCCCCGCTCTAACTCGCTCCATACTTCCCAAAACTGCAGCACTGCTTTTAATTAATCATGCCGTCAAAGAACACCATTCATACTCCCGTCTTCCTTCTTCCACTCCTGCTGAAGCTGATTTTAAAAACCCCCGCAGCTCGAAGAATGACGTCTCTTGCAGTGCAACACATCAAGGGAATGGAGACGAGTTTAGTTTTGTTGTTCTAGTTAATGTTGGTGGTACATTTTCAACATTCATACAGGGTTTCTCTCTCTCTCTCTCTCTCTCTCTCTTCAGTTTCTACAAGCAGAGATATTTCACTCTCTGGTCTCACCAAGCATTACACGTTCCTGTCTGGTTTTATTTTAGCAACTCTGTGTGTGTACAGGATAATCGGACAATCCAGGACGTGGCCATCCCTTGTTTTGTTTTTTTTGTTTGTTTTTTACAGCCCTCACCGTTTCTTCCATCCTGTGTTTTAATACATAACAAACCCCCTCGGTGAGGATGGTGGCACCCCTACGGAGGCTTTCCACCTCTCTGTGTGGGAATCACATAGCGCACGTTGAATAACCGCTCTTACTCGAGCTGCACGTCTGCGCGGTTCTGTTCCATCAGAGTCCGCTACGTCTGATGTCTTCCCCCTCGCGAAAAGGGGCCGAAGAGCATCTTTTGATTTTCACTTAAAAGGCCGCTGCAGCCGTGCCCGGCACGTGGTGGACAGACATTGCGGGTGCGGTGCTGCGTGTTAGGCTTCAGACTGGATGAGGAGAAGTTTAGTTTGGCTTGGCGTGAAGGTTGCACCGAACACTGCGCCCTCTGTGAGTTAAAGCTCGGGCTTGTTTTTCCCCTCTGCTCCCTCAAAGTCAGTAACACTTCCTTGCCAGCTGCACCTGGCCTGGTGCAGGTTGCCAAAGCCACTACACACGCACACCTCAACCTGGCCTCGCTCACAAAACACACACACGCACCACAAACATTGGCAGCTTTTTATCTTTAAAGCAACCTCAGTCACAGGGCTATACACCACCTCTGGCTCAGTGTAATTAAATCGAAATTCTCTACATCAGACGATATGTAGCAGCTTTGCATGCCGTTAGCCGCCGTCCTATAGTTGCCTTGTTTAGCTGCGTCCTGAATCGATGACCCTAGGCTCGGAGAGGTTTAGAAGCTTAATGCCAGTGGACGATGAATGAGCTGGGTATAGAAGAATAAGCCCTGGGGAGAGAGAGGGAGAGGAGACACTAAGATTTGTGGTCTGATTGGACCACGATGAAGAGCTGTTCACGTTTGTGCTCGTCTCTGGAAAGCATCATGAGCGTTCGAGCTTCGTTGTTCTGTCTGTTAAAATGTGTTTGGTCCAAAACGGAGAACGCACAGTGCCAGTCACGTTCTCATTCAAGAGCAGACAGGCCTTTTTATTTACTACAAATGAAACACTTGACAGCCAACATAAGTGTAGTGCGGGTGTGTGTGTTTTTAGCTTGTGTGAGTTTAGCAGGTATTGGTCACTCAGCATTATATAATAACAGCTTTAGCGGTTTATATACGATCCACCATAGTATCATTTTCATAATTAGTGTTTCAGGGTATCTATAATGCGGATCTGCCAGGACACAAACCGATGCAGCCGGACTTGAGCGATCTCGTCGCATGGCTGCGATCATCCACCATGTCCGTCAAGCGAACTTTGTTCACTTGACGAAGTCATAACCGAACTAAGTGTTGCCAAGACATCATGTGTTTCTCAACCGCAGGATCCTTATATCAGTGTTCATGATTTGCACAGACGGGACCTCCTTGGCATTAAATGGCTGCGTTATAGGGTTATAAAAAGCAGTAAATTGAATGCGCTGATGCCTGCAGAAACCCTGCTTTAGTGGAAGTGTGTGTTTAATGAGAAATAGCCTTGCCCTGTTTTTATTTGGTGGTGTTATGGCTTTCAGGTCTCTGGGTCTGGTTAAACCAACCCTTTATTTATTTAAAATTTTTTATTTATTTTATTTTTTTTAAAAGAAGAATTGTTGCTCTGTCCACAGTGACTGCTCACATTTAGATTCTCGCGGCAGCACCACACGACGGCGGGCCAGCTGTTTGTTTCATCTCGTTGTTTTTTTGTTTGTTTTTTTTAATTAGTAACAGACTTCTGTTTTGACAGTTGACTCGCTCGATAATCTTAAAGGAGACTCGCTTTCGATATTTGCATACGGTGGCTCTGTGCCGGGATGGTAAAGCTCCTTTTTTCTCTCTCTCTCTCGCAGCTCTTCCTCCGAAGCCGGCCAAACCCATGACTCCTGTGAACAGTAACGGTGTGCAGGAGGCCGCAGGGAGCTCGTTGCAGGACGCCGAATGGTACTGGGGAGACATATCAAGGTAAGAAGCGTGTCTCTCACGCGTTTCAGTTATTCACCCAGCCACGTCAGGTGATAGGAGTCATGAGATCCCCCTGCGGATGAGATAAAAGGCCCGGCAGGTTTCCACAGCGTAAGCGTTCCCCTCTGTGTGAAGAGAAAACGTTCCCAGCTTGTCTCCCTCCTCCTTCGTCTCTCTTGGCACGGTGCTGCGTCATCCACTTCGCTCTGCTCACACCTTTCTCATATAGCAGTGCACATGCCTGCTCTTTGTTAACAGAACAAATCTCGCGGCTACCGGATGGAACTGGATATTTCTTTTTCCTCTTTTTTTTTCTTCTTTTTTTTTTTTTTTTTTTCTCATGAGCAAAACCTCGTTATTAATTTATTTTATTCCACTCTTCCTCCCTCACATAGCTCTGATATGGCCATGACAGCCTGGCAGCTGCTCTAGATTAAATCAACAACTGAGAGAGGTGGGGGGAAAAAAACAGAGAGGTGCATTTTAGTCATAGAGAGTAGGGATAGAAGAAGCTTAAATCTCCCGAAATGTCGAACAGCTTGGCGAGTCCATAAAACTCTCAGGTTTTAGCAGATTAGAGGGCTGCTTATTGACCGGATTTATCCCCGAAATGCAGCTAAGGTGCTCGAAGAGTCAGGCGGACACCCGAGGCCGCTGCAGATCCCCGTTAAACGCGCGCCGAGGTTGAAGGACTCCACGCAAGCCTCGAGCTTCTTGTAGTTTGACCTGAAATCCTAGCTATTTTCAGAGCGTGACTCGTTTCGCAGGTAAAATTAGACGCGAGCAGTCAGATCTGGCATTTAGTAATGTATTCGTTCCTAGCGTGTGTGCAGCTCTTAATGCTAGCATGTAACATTAGGATCTGGATATATTCGGCAGCTTATGACTTAATGGCTTGTGTCTGAAAATCCTTTTACACTTAAAGTTGGTGGCGTTATAGACTTTCGGGGCACATTAAAATACTAATTCACTCCCAAGTGGAGCGGGGTGTGAGAGAAGTCCACCGTTAATACAAAATCCATCCGGCCTTGTGTCCATGCTCTGATTCCTCAGACTATCTGAAGCTTGCGTTGTCTAATGTCCACTGTACTTTAAAATAGGGCAGCATATCTGCATCGTGCCAAAAATACACCGGGCCACAAGCCCCTGACTGCAGACTGTATTTAAAAAAAAAATTTATTAATTTTAAAAAAAGTTGATAAAGGATTATAATTTGCTCCTCACTGCTGCTGCTGAGGTAGGAGTGATGGCGTCTTTACCTCAGACACCCACAGCAGGATAAATATAACCCCCTCCCTCCCGAGCGCACCGGATCTGAGGTCAGCTGAGCAATTTCATGATCGAGACGGCCAGAGAGAGCCCAGACAGGGACGAAAAACTATGAGTGAAAGAAGACGAGACTGTTTTTGAACCTTATGTTCTGTCAAGGTCAAAAGTTTTTTTGTTTTTGTTTTTTTTTTTACCCAAAAGAGGAACAAGGTCTGATCACTATATTGCTAATAGCTGAATGAAGATACAATAATACGACTGTTGTTGTTTTTAAATACTTTTATTAAACAGTATTGTGTATTTTGATGTTCAGTTTCAGAGTATAGAACATAAGGGTTAATACATCAAACTGTGTGTGTGTGTGTGTGTTGAGAGAGCGAGAGAGAGAGAGAGAGAGCGGGAAAGTGTAAGAAAATGTCATTAATGAGTCGAAGTCTAAAAAAGTAAAATATTCAGAGAGGTCTTCACTTTCGGACATCAGCATCAGTCCTCATACGGAACACATGCGCGTGCACACACACACTCATGCCCAAGAGGAGAAAGCAGCTTACCTGCACCCCTTACCTTTACCTGTTCCTTTGTTTGTGAAGTTTTCACTGATGTTGTACATGCCTCTAATCCGCCCATCCTCACTTCTCTCCTCCTTCTGTCTCCTTGTCGCTATCCAGGGAAGAGGTGAACGATAAACTGCGAGACATGCCAGACGGGACCTTCCTGGTACGGGACGCCTCGACTAAAATGCAGGGAGATTACACGCTAACTTTAAGGTGGGGCGCTGTTTTAAGTGTTCAAGCTCTAGGTTGTGATGTTCTCGTTTGAATCTCGTCGTCTAATTCAAGTCGATCCGTCCCTTTTTAGGAAAGGCGGCAACAATAAGCTAATAAAGATCTACCACCGTGATGGCAAGTACGGTTTCTCGGACCCGCTCACCTTCAGTTCGGTGGTGGAGCTCATCGGTCACTACAGACACGAGTCTCTGGCTCAGTACAACACGAAACTGGACGTCAAGCTCATGTACCCCATCTCCCGCTACCAGCAGGTACAAGCACTGCACACCTCTCTCACTTCGCCCTCCTTTCAGCCCGCCTGCCTGCCTCACGATGCTGTTTGAACCACCCCCCCATGCTTGTTCTGAGACTCTGTCCAGTGAACTCTGCAGGTTGTTGCTTGTGAAAGTGCCAAAGCAGCAGGACGTTCACGGCATGAAATATTACCGTGCTTATTTGCCACCGCAGCGCACTCCGTAAATAATTGCACACACTCATGATGTCGAAAGGCCATCCAGGCATTTATTCCTCGAACTCACCCCCTTCCCCCGCACCGCCGTGCGTCTCTAATGCACTCACATGGCAACTGTTATTTAGAGGGTACCAAAAAATGCACGTTAATGTTTGGTTTATTTTATTAATTATACCTACAAGGAAAGAGATCTAGTCTGTGAGTAAATTTCATACAGTTGTCATTTAGGCCTCTTATTTTCTTCAGTAACACGCCTTCCAACTGCCTCTCTGTCTCTCAGGATCAGCTGGTAAAAGAAGACAACATTGATGCTGTGGGGAAGAAACTCCAGGAATATCACAATCAATATCAGGAAAAGAGCAAAGAGTATGACCAACTGTACGATGAGTACACAAAGACTTCGCAGGTATGTGAAATAAAGATCACAATAGCGTCAAACTGGTTCGTCTTAGTATATCCAGCCCTGTCTGTTTAAACATAAAAGGCCACACCACAGGTGGTACTCCCCGCTTGGAGAAAATAACCAGTAGCCGCTTTATTTTTTTGCACTTCTTTTGTATTGAAAACTAAACATCAAGATAGCACTAGTGGTACATACCAATGGCATACTTCCGTATTCATTGTTCGCATACTGTGCGCTACACACTGCTTTGGGACAGGGATTAGCACGAGCGGACTGTACACGTCACGTGCTCTGTTCGTCGCAGCAGCATTTCGGTGCTGAGAAGCCAATTTGTGTCGGTATGGAGTGCATTGATTTTTCTTTTGTCTTCGATCGCAGGAGATCCAAATGAAGTGCACGGCAATAGAAGCCTTCAACGAGACCATCAAGATATTCGAAGAGCAATGTCATACTCAGGAGCGCTACAGCAAGGAATATATCGAGCGCTTCTGCGGAGAGGGCAACGACAAAGAAATCGAAAGGTACACACTCGTTTGGAATACTCATTGGTCTTCTGGTCCTAATTCCAGCAAAGGTCACTGGAAATCCCATATAGACCAGAGCTACATGCGAATAGACCACTTTTTGCTTTTCTGCTAGGATAATGATGAACTACGCCAAGCTCAAATCGCGACTAGGGGAGATCCACGAAAGCAAAATCCGCCTGGAGCAGGACCTGAAGACACAAGCGCTGGACAACAGGGAGACAGACAAAAAGATGAATAGCTTAAAGCCAGATCTTATCCAGCTGAGGAAAATCCGAGATCAGTATCTTGTGTAAGTGGCTGTTTTTATTCCATGCAGAGCAGGGTGTGTTTTTTGTGTGTGCGTGTGTGAGTTTTTCCCTCGTCGCTCATTTCTGTCTTCCTTCCTCACAGCTGGCTCAATCACAAAGGCGTACGTCAGAAACGAATAAATGACTGGCTGGGCATCAAAAACGATAACACAGACGAGTAAGTTCATAAGAAGAACCTTTTTTTTTTTTCCTTTTATTTTTACATTTCTCTTGAGTCATTATTAGAGCTGCCTACAAATTCGCTTCCCCGGCCTTTTCTGCAGCTCGCTCGCTAACGCGAAACAAGATGTCCTGCGTCGTCCGTGTCGGTTATTTACTGCTAGAGAACTGTAACACGTGTCAGTCTCTTACCATGTTCTGCCCTTTTTAAATTTTTTATTATTTTTTCTATTGGGGTGGTCCAGTACTTACTTTGTGAGCGAAGAGGACGAGAACCTGCCACACTACGATGAGAAGAGTTGGTTCGTCGGGGACCTGAACCGCACACAGGCTGAGGATCTTCTGCTGGGCAAGCCAGACGGAGCCTTCCTTATCCGCGAGAGCAGCAAGAAGGGCTGTTACGCCTGCTCTGTAATGTGAGTAGCATTTTCTGAGCTACTGAACAACAGTCTAGTAACATTGACGGGCCAAAGCCAGTCGGGTTGGTCGATTTGATTGACGTATCATTAGTGCTGAGCAATTAATGGGGGGGGGGGTCATCTGAGCAGTGTGTGTGATTTCATCAAATCTAGCATGTTTTCGAGTCAACATCCAAGAACATGTCGCTCCTAAAACCACATTCCCTTAAAAACCAGGCACAGCTGCATATAAGCGGTGTGCGCTGATCAGCGATCCGGCTTTTTCGGACAGGAAAGTTTATCATGTAGCTCGAGGGTTGTCACGGTACCAAAACCTCAGTAGTCGGTACCAATGCCAATCAGGAAGCTGACTGAGGTGTCTAATAGATTAGAAGGTACACAAGGCAGTGATGAGTCATTTCCACACGAAAAATAATTTAACAAGGAACACTATGATGCAAATAAAACTGGAGTAAAATGAGCAGTGTTTTTGTTTGCGGAAACAAGAAGTTCTGCCTCGGAATATCTGCGTCGGATCACGGTCCAGCCTTTTATATCTGCCTAAAGTCTGTGATGTATACAGTGAATAAACCGGCCTTGTCTTTGTAATGACCTGAACGTTCTCCCCGCTCCATCTCTCTCTCTCTCTCTCGTTTATGTAGTGTGGACGGAGAAGTGAAGCACTGTGTGATCTACAGCACGCCGCGCGGTTACGGCTTCGCTGAGCCATACAACCTGTACAGCACTCTGAAAGACCTTGTTCTGCACTATCACCAGACCTCGCTGGTCCAGCACAACGACTCGCTCAACGTGCGCCTGGCCTACCCAGTCTACGCACAGATGCCCTCAGGCCCACGCAGATGAGGCCCCGCCCACTCCAACACACACACACACACACACACACACACACACACACACACACACACACACATCCCTACAAACAAAACAAAATTCAACACGACAAACACTTGCTGCAGCACACACACACACACACACACACATCAGCCACCTTCAGAGTTCTATATTTTTACTAGAACAATTTGGAGGGCATTCTTTCTAAAGACTGCTTGATTTGCACAAGGAAGTTTTAAATGTTTGTGAATGTGAAAAAAACAAAAGACAGAAGGAAGCAGAAGAGGCGAGTTTCAGGTGACCCACGCTGCTACCTAAACTCCAGCTGGGACTTTTTACATGCTTCTTGATTTAAAGCTTTTTTTTCTTTCTTTCTTTCTTTCTTTCTTTCTTTTTCATGGTCATTCATTTGTTCATTTTTATCCCGTTTGTCCCGTCCTCCTTTACTAAGTGCAAGGCAGGAAAATATATGTTTGGTTCTTCTCTCTTTCTCTCCCTTTCCCTCTCTCATTGTGTGTATGCTGAAAAGGCAAATGTATGTAGCAAACAGACGCCTGACACTTTCCAGAGTGTTGCTCACAGTTACTGCTGCTGAACGAGGGATTGTGGGAGGGAATGGAACAGGATGGAGGGGGGGGGGTGATCTGGGGGACAGGTTGAGAGGGTACAAGTGAAAATGTGTCTTAGTCTTAAACAAAACAAGCTTGCTTGTATATGTTAGAGGGGAGCTGTTTGATTTTCTTGCTGGATCTGATCTGTTTTTGGTTGTTGTTTTTTTTTTTTACTTTTCTGAGCAGTTATGGTGTTACAGTCCAGTGCAGAGACCAAAGTTAGCATAGGGAGGAAGTTCCTTTATGATTTTTTTTTTCTTTGTTCTGTTAATTTGCTTAATGAGAACGAGAGGAAAGTGTTATTTCACCCTAAAACCTAAGACTCGGTAACTAAAGCTCCAGACAGAAATAAATATTATAGTTTTCTTGACTGGATTTTTTTTTCTTCTTCTTTTAATAAAATTGTCGTTGACCGACTTTTTTATTATCCCAGGTGTTGTCTCAAGCACACCTGATACAAGTAA
>JAOUWY010000030.1:7110882-7123939 GCA_025728095.1 Prietella phreatophila
CCCATTGATACTGTTTGTTCACCCAGTTGTCTTTTGCCTGTATCCCTATTCTCGCTGCCCTTTAAGTCTCAGCTCCGCATCCCTTCTCTGTCATTTCGCTCCCGCGATTGTGCCCCTCCTCAACCGGCTGACACGTATCACATGGTCCTGAGAGAAAAGATTCATTTCAAACTTGGGTGAAACCGAATGCTGAATGAGATCCTTTTTCGACAAATTACAGAAATCTATATTTAATTGAGCACAACCGATCTAATTACACCAAGCAGATCATTTCTTAGGCATTTGCTGACCCCACATTAAAATATCATGGAAGACAACACAAAGAAACCGATTAGCTGTTATTACTGTATTAGTATCACACATAGGAATTTATAATGTAATCAGTGGCAGTTGCTGAAGCTGAGATTTCTCAGAGGCCTTTCGGGAAATCGTGATTTAGTATAAGGAACCAGCATGTGATCTGAGACCATTCCTCCATACAGAATCTCTCCAGATCCTTCAAATGTCAAGGTCCATGCTGGTGGACTCTCCTCTTCAATTCAGGTTTTCTATGGGTTTCAAGTCAGGGGACAGTGTTGGCTATGGCAGGACCTTGATTTTGTGGTCAGTAAACCATTTTTGTGTTGATTTTTATGTATGTTTTGGATCATTGTCCTGCTGGAAGAACCAACCACAGCCCTTTTTAAGGTACCTGGCAGATGCAGTCAGGTTTTCATTTAATATCTGTTGATATTTATTAAAGTTCATGATGCCATGTATCCTAACAAAATGTCCAGGTCCTCTGGCAGAAAAACAGCCCCAAAACATTAAAGATCTACCACCATATTTAACCGTGGACATGAGGTACTTTTCCATATGGCTACCTCTCTGTGTCCGCCAAAACCACCTCTGGTGTTTATTACCAAAAAGCTCTATTTTGGTTTCATCTGAACATAGAACCCGATCCCATTTGAAATTCCAGTAGTGTCTGGCAAACTGATGACCATTGAGTTTGTTTTTTCTTGAAACCATTCCAAACAACTTGTGGTGATGTAGGTGACTTCAGATTGTAGTTTTGAAGACTTTCTGACCCCAAGACACATCTAATTTTCGCAATTCTCCAGCTGTGATCCTTGGCCACTCGAACCATCCTCTTCACAGTGCGTTGAGACAATATAGATTAGTGATGCAGGTCAGATACGGACCAGAATTTTCATAGGGTGTTTTTTAAAATCCTTTTTTATTTATTTATTTTTTTTAAACTACATACTCAAAATCAAGAACTGAATCTGTATGGTTAAACAGCTCATATGAACAAAATTACTGGCAAAAGTGAAAGATTTAGCTGTTTCATCAATAACGAGAAGACAAAAAAAATTTGCACTGTGATAAAATTACAAAAATTGTAAAACCAACTATACTGATATTACAAACGCACTAAAAACCTCTATAAAGTGGCACCACTTATGATTAGTCCCCATTTTCGGCATTTGTGTCACAGAAATTATTTGCAAAATGAAACGTCTGTGAAGGTTCAGAAATAAGACATGAACTATTTGTATTTTGTTTTTCTGTATTTTCATGTATGCTATGGCATCTCAAGTGATGTGCTATGCAGAAACATCAGCAATGAACATTGAATTTAGCCCCACCCCAATTCCCATTACATCCTGATGATACTAATCTAAAGCAGGTAGCACAACCTGTGAATGGATAAAAGCAAGGCTTCACAGACTTCCATGTTCTGTTCAATGGGACCAAAAGCTACATTTTCTTCACCGTTAATCTATTAGGTTCTCTTGGGGTAACTTCAAAATAGGTATTTACTTTTTTTTAAAAGCAGTTTAGTGTGTAAGTAACTGTTCTTTACAGTAGCGTTGGCGTAGTTTACCTCCTCTTACCAGTAGAGAGTAGCTGCAGGACCTGTATTTTGGGAAGTGCTGCAAGTGCTCTGATTCATGTGGTGTGCAAAGAGAATAAACAGTGTGGGCTGAATTACAGTACACGTCCATGTCAGAGAGATGTTTACAGTAGCTTAATGCGATCTCCTCAGGCAATGACACTCCTGCCAAGACACATACACAGTGTTCGGGGTCAGACAATCCCCTTTAAGTACACAAAGATTCATAGCACAGAAAAGAAAAGCTAAGGCTGGCATGCAAACACTTAAGGCGCACTACTAAAGCAACAAACACACATCCTGACCCTTGTGTTGTTCCGATGAAATTGAAGGTAACAATCGCATAAATAGGAACGCACATTTACACTCTCACACACAGCCCCAGAGAAAGCAGACCTCTGATCATTAATCACCTGAAAATGTCTCCACTTCTATTTTCCACTGCCATGAGAAAGGCAGATCCAGACTCCTGGAGAGGCTCAAACTATTTCCCCTCTGTGTGCTTCCAACTTTCCTGCTTCATTCACTCTGTAGTCTTTTCAGTGCACATTATTGGTTACGCTTGTTGCTGCATTCAGTTTCGTTATTTCGAGCATCCTGACAACTGGGGATCACTACAAAGAAAGAAGAAGAAAAAAACTGCAAAGGCCACAAGAGGTCTGAGAAAATTAAAACATAACATGTCCCAGCAAAATTTGACAGTTTGAATGCTTATGCTGTATAGTCAACATGGTGTACATGGGAAATAAATACAAAAAAACAAACACACACAAAACAAAACAAAATTTAAGTTTAAACTGTATTTGTATGGTCCAATGTACACACTTAATATCAACACTATCATCACCCAGCCTATGAAGTAACTAAAAAACATGCCACGAGTTTATGGTTGTTGATGATCTATATATAATACTATAAAAAAGATATTTAGTAGAACATCTTTAAACTATCAACTCATTCCTAGTCCTATCACAATTACAAATTCAGCTCATATGGATTCTATTTATGATGTTGAAATATGCATAGTTTCATATGTTTTTAGGGAAACCATTGAAATGCTACTTCATGACAGTTTATAGACAGTTAGTGTTTAGAGTGTTTGTATTCAATTATGTCACAGTGGGTTGAATTCTCTTACATGATTTGTCAGAAGGTCTGAAATATGTTCGAATTTTGTAATATTTTTGTAATGTTAAAACAGTATAATCAAACAATAACCTGGTTATATAAGTACTCAACAGTTATTGGCTAATAATCAAACTGCCACTGTTAGGCCCACTCCACCTGATCCTGTGCTCTGACCCCAGCTTTAACAAGCTGGGATATCCCTCCAAAATTTACAAAATGACAAGACAAAAACCTACCAGAGAAGCTGCCAATGCCAGCCCCACATTATTTATAAATTTAAAAAGAAATATGTAAAAAATAATTTACTCTGGCTCCAACACCTCTACTCAGAGCACTTTGCTTCTCTAGAACTCAATTATAAATCTTGCATGGTAGCACTCCTTGTATTGTTCCCCACATATGATATATCGCTTTGCTTGTATTTACTCATTTGTAAGTCACTTTAGATAAAAGCGTCTGCTAAATGAATAAATGTAAATTTAAGAGACCTATGGCAACATTAAAAGAGCTGCAGCTGAATATCTGGCATGTACTGATTGCTCTTAGCATGTGACAACAGTTTCTTGTATTCTTCCCATTTCTGGGTAGTGGGGTAGGGTGGCTAGACTGAAGCCCTTTTTCACAAAAAATAAATCCACGCTGAACTAAATCGCCCAATAAATGTGGCAAAATGTGTTATGGTCTAATGAGACCAATTCCAGAAAAGAAAAATTAATAAAAGGATGAATAATTGTGAATAATTCCATAATTCCAAAAGGTTTGTTTAGTGCAAAAAAAAACAAAAAAAAAACCCACAGACATTAGAACACCATCCTCACTGTGAAGCATGGTGGTGGCAGCATCATGCATTAGAGATGCTTTTCTTCAGCCACAAATGGGGCTTTTATCAAGCTGGAGGGATTCATGAATAGCTACAAATTCCATTCAATTTTAGTGCAAAACCTTGAGGTGTCTGCTGGTAAGCTGAAGATGAAAAGGAATTCCACCTTTCAGCACGACAGTGACCAAAAGCAATAATTGTGTGTGTGAAATGTATTTTTCTTTACTCTAAGGAAATGGTCAAAACATGCATCCATTATTGTTTTATACTTTTAAGTAATTTTATAATGCAAAACATCCCACATATATTCAGTGACATTGGGTCTTCTCGCAAAACCTCAAGAAATTAAATGAAGGAATGACTTTACAGAACACACATGTTTTCAACAATAGACTCCACACATCACTACCCCAGATTACTGTCTAGACAACATGTTCAACTGATCGTGGTTTGAGGAATGAATACATAAGCATAGAAAGGGACATTCATAGAATTTCAAATGGCTGGAGTTTTGCATTTTTGTATTATTTATGCTTTGCCCTACAACGCTGGATGCTGGAGATCCATGAGTGGGGAGTATTAATTAAACCTGTGAGTACTACTGTGTATTATTATAGGAGCATGGAGTGTGGCTTTACTTTCAAAAAAAAAAAGACAGTATATACAATTTTGTGTTAGTTGACTGCGTTATGAGAAATTAATCCAAATCATTTTGAATGGAGACAGACATGGACTGTGAATACTTATTTTAAAGGAATTTTCTATTCCTTTTTTTTTTTGTGTGTGTGTAAAAACCTAGAAAATATCAGATATTTCAGTGAAATGTAGTTTAAGTGTCATGGTAAAAATAATTACCCAGTATTTTTCTAGTCACACACCCACTAATAATATGTAGCTTAGGGATATGTAAATGAAAGTGCAACTGATTTGGATCAACTCTACGGATTTATTTGTCCTTATTGACATAAAAACCCATCATCTATCTTGTTGGTCAATCAATATTTCTCTTTCTGCATATATATTGTACAAGTTTAAAATGAAAATGACTAACCTTGGGCTTGTTTTTGTTTTGTGTGTGTGTTTAGCTTTGGGGTGGGAGGGAGAGTGGGTTTGTTTTTTCCCCCACACTGATAAACTTAGAGTTGGCCTGCACTTATTACTTGTTAAAATCTGTTATGCTCAGTGGCATTGTCTGGCAGTTTCACACACCTGTCATTATTTCCATTCTGAATTCTGAATGCTGAAAATCCCCCCCCCCCAAAAAAAAAGCTGGAAATCATTAATATGATAAAACAGAATAGATGGTTCAATAACCACAGACAGATCAGGGTAAATACAGTACATCTAAATAAATGGTATTCCCAATGAACATAAGTGCTTTGTGCTACCAAAAAAGTGCAACAGAAGCAAGTGTTTATAATTTCAACAGAGCTGAGAAGTTCCATAACCAGATTCAAGGGCCAGAAAGTGAGTTCAACAGGCAACGATGAGCAAAACTAATAACTACTATTGAAATCCACAGGAACTAATAAAAGGAGCAACGTCAGTGACGTCCTTGTGGCTGGCAGGGAAATTCTGATGAAAGTAATGTCATTAGGAAAAGCCAAACTTCCACAAGGCAGGATCATCCAGAGACATTACTCCATGTGGCTAAGGAACTGATGATGTGAGGTGGAAAAGGTGATAAATTGAGAAGAGACCTGATGTATAATTCACTGTATGTGGCATACTGTAGGTAGGCAGGAAATGAGAAGAATGGAGATTGGTGTCTCATGACGAATTGGTGACAGTGATGCAGTTGATGCCTCGAGCTGAATTTCCTGATGCATTCTTCTTCTGATGGAGGGTCAGTGGTTAAGCGTCTGAAATAGTGATTGGAAAGATTGATGTTTAAAATCGCAGTAATACCAGAGAGCCACTGTTAAGCACCAACTGCAAATGCTTTCAATAAAGCTGTTTGACCAAGGAGTAAAAGGCAAGAGTGCCTATGAAGACACTGAAAGTATTTTTTTTTTAAAAAGACTGAAGATATCTTAGTTCCAGAGAGAGAGAGAGGGGGGGAGAGAGAGAGAGGAGCCAGAATAATCGAAAGCCAGAGAGAGAAATTGCTGTGGAGGAAAAAAAAAGACAGATATGCGATAATTTCCCACAGCAGGCTTTAGTCACAATGTCAATAAAATTGAACTACAATAGTAGATAAAGGTGAGATATTGACCAGATTGATGCTGTATAGCTTTGAGTAGCCAGTTATAAGTCCTGCAATGTACCATATGTTCATAAGTACTTCATGTCATGGGATCAGCAAAAAAACAGGAAATGCGACAAGATTTGCCAGCAACTGCAAGGAAGAACAAGTGTGATAAAGTACAAATATTTATCAGGTCATGCTGATAATTGCTGTAATTCACATCAGGTGTGGAAATAAGAACCAGTTAATTAATGGAGATTTCATAAAGCTCTCACACCCTTTACTGGCTGGTAGAGAGTGGGCATAATGTCGAGCACAGGGGAAATTATAGCATTATGGAGAAAAGGAACAGGAAAATCAGAAAGAATTGACGTATTGGTATTGGTGTTTAACTGGAGATCAGATGTTGGAGGGCAGGATCTTGGTTAAAAAAGTGGGTGTTGGGTGTTATGCACAAGGCCTACTGGATACATTCCCAAGGTCTATGACCAGTAGAGAGCCTTCTATTTGAAGAACATTAATATGAAGTGACTGATAAGGCCATAGCACTGCCACACACAACATGATACATAGAACACAAACAAATGCATGTCACGCAACATAATCTTATCTTGAATAAAATTGCAAATGTTGTTATTGTGTAGGTCTGAACCTATAACCATTGAGCAGTTCTTTGGGTGCTAAGTGTGTCAAAGAAATAGAAAAATGGAAAGAGGAACCAGAGAACCAGAGGACGTTTTCATTAATGGTTTGGATACAAAGCTAGTTCTGATCTAAACTAAGCCAAAGAAGATTCAACATGCTATCAATGTTGTCCATTGAGTCTGCTCAACTTTTGCACAATTTGGTGGATGAGTTCGCAAGGTAAAAAAAAAAGAAAGAAGCTAGTCAGGTAACTGGGAAAAAATTGGCCCAAGATTTAACAATCTATTCCTGATTGATAGCAAAGAACCATGAAGAAGCTGTACAGTTAATTTAAGTGGAATTATTAATAGTATAGAGTCTGATTTTATATGGGTTCTAAGATGGTTTAAGCTTGTCCATGCTATGATTCTATGCTAGGAGAGGACTGAAGAGATGGCAAGTTCAAGGCCAAGAACTTAAAAAGAGTTCAGCAGGTCAGGATGAATAAACCCAAAAACTCCAACAAAACCAATAAATCACTCAGCGTCAGTGAAGAATCCTTGACAGTGTCTTATCCAAGTTTTCCGTGCATGCACAGAAATTGGCATTAATCCTTCTTTCCTCTTGTTGGAAACTGGTAGACCAGCACTACTTTATTAATCTCTATGCAAATATCAGTAATGGATCAGCAGAAGGAGCTGACCTCCACCCATACAAACCAGAGACTCATTTTTTCTCTCTCCTCCACGTTGTGCAATAGCCTGAAAAATGCTTTCCAGCAGATAAATCAACCTATCTGGTTCTGCTTTGTGCAAGCATGTGAAAGAGAATGAGAGCGAGGGTAAGCCAGAGACAACCAGCACCATATCATTTTGCTGGCTCTCTATTGGATAAACGGCAAGCAGCAGGTGTCCTATCAGAGTGCATGAGCTCTGTGTTTAGTAAAGATTAGGAGAGCAAGGCTGGGGATGTTCCCAGGGAAGATCCACTCAAATGTGGGCTAATGGATTAGCATTTTTGCAGTTCTCCAGGGATTCAGGGTGGGCCTGCTGCCTTTCCTCTCTTTCCCAGGGTTAATAGACCCAAGCTGGGGACAGCCTGTTCCTGCCATACGTGAAGAGTCATGTTTGTGCTGCAAGTATTAACAAAAGAGCTGAACAAGACCAAAAGGCTAAAAGGATAGAATGGTGAAATGGATATGGAGCAGGGGGTGTATTTTTTTCACTTAAGTATTTAACTAGCCTTTGTTTGGCTCACTTTTTGTCGCACATTAGTGTTATATTTGTTTCATTATGGTATTTTTATTCTGTTTTTTTTTTTTTTTACACTTTTTATTATTTATATTTTTAGATTTTATATACCTTACTGGCATGAGACAATAGCCAGGTACAGCTCATCTGCTTGAGTATTTCATTAGCCCACACAAACACACATACACACACTCAGACTTGTGCATGCCTACTCACACATTTTAGTTACAGCTATTACATTACACCAAGTTCTGTGCTCTATACGCTTACATCCACTACCCATCTGAACTTGTAGAAGTTTTACAGCGTCTGTGACTCATCTCATGTCACCCTCTTTTGCCTTCCTGAGAGAGGTCCCTGTCTCACGCCAGAACAGTCCACCAATGGCATGCCTCAGGCTGTCTCTCTCTCGACCAATCAGCTCCTCGTTGCTAGGTCAGAACTATATCCTGTTCGTGAGTTTCTGCACGTCAGAGACCGTACCTAAAAGCACGCAAGGGACAGAAATTAAAAATGTGCCATGGAAACATACAAAACGGCAACAATACCCATGAGGGAAAGAACAGAGTTGTGTATTTTTGACTGCAAGCTCATTCTTCTCCAGGAATGTTTGAGGACTATTTTCCTAATCAGTTTCAGTGACTCAGCATTGTGTGTTTCAGTGCTCGGGTGAAACCGCCATACCACGGCGACCTGTCCACACAGAGAAGAGAGAGGAAAAGACATTGGCCATGAGGTGACATAATGACACGTTCACTAGTTTACAAGAAAATCACAACAATGATGGCCCCTAAAGGAAAGTGTTTTCCTACACAAACACTTGAACTATTTCTTTTAGAATGTATATTTTAACTGGGTATGTGTGTCGTACAACTCAAAATTATTAGGGGCCAAGCACCAGAGGTTCATAGGCACTTATTGTTTCTGTTAATTTTCTTCTTCTTCGTCTTCTTCTTCTTCTTCATCCCCAATGGGAGTATACGGCAGCCCTATAAAGCATAAGTAGGAAAATGATATAATTTGGCACACTCCTAGATATGACCATAAATAGTATCTGGATCAATTATGGGGTCTCTAGGACCAACTCTATTGTGCCACCACTAGTTTAAAAAATTCACTTTTCAGATGGTTATACTTATTGAACACTTTGTCCTAGAGAAAAGAAATTTAGTTTATCAGATTACTCTCCTCGTGGTGATCACATTAAGCTTCCACAAATTACATTAGCCACCATTTTGAAATGTACAGTATTCCGTTTTTTCAGTACTCCTCATTCAAATTGTGCCCAATTCTTACCAATTGGCTTAATGGACAGAGCTGCATAAAAATGACTGAACTTTGACAGAATTTTGATATTCATATTTCTTTAAAAGTTATGATCCAGTAGCCGTTAACATTATATCTAAATTCATTCTCACCTTGGAAGCTCTCCTCAGCATCAAACCAAACGTGCATTCATTCTGTGGCACACTTTGCTAAACGACAAGCTTCAGTTCAGTTGTGTCATTTGGTTCCTATCATTTGTGGCTCAACATTGTGCTAACCTTTCAACCTCTTGGCATGCAAATAAATGCCTCTGTTCTATCCATTTCCTGTTCAATCTTACTCTCAGCTGTGCTTCTGAACCTATCTTTTATTCAGTCATGTACATTCCATTTCTCCTCTTTGTGTTCTTCAGGCTCCTCATTGCGCTTGCTGTGCCTTTGGTGCTTGGCCCCTTTAAACTCTGCTTTCAGCTTTAATTGCTAATTATTTTCTTCTTACTACCTTGAAACTGTTTTAGCAATTTAACGTTTATCTAAATTGTCTTGGTGCATAGTTCTTCTAAGGTTCTTAGCCTCCAGAAAGGGTTCTACTTGGAAAACTTTCGAATGTGAATACATAGAAACATTTAGTCCAGCAGTTCAGCGTTTATAATGATGCCACAAGATCAATTCTTTTGTGTTTTAATATATGTACTCATGCTCAATATGTATTAAGCCCATAAAATACTAAATCTAAATACTAATATCTATATTAAAAGGTTTTAGTGAGATACTCTTAAGCCATATGGTGCCACATTTATTCAGGATTCAAGACCATAGCATTCCATCTAATATGACAGATGTTTTAATTTACTAAAGTGAAACTATTTGAACATGGCATACCTTATTTTATTAGCAAAACAGATACATCATGATATTATTTTGTATGGAAGGTCTTCAGATTTATTTATTTATTTGATTGTTTGTTTGGTTTTTTTGGGGGGGGGTAAAAAAAAGCAGAGAATGGATAAATGTTTATAATAATCATCTACTTGGACAACAACTGAATCCCAAATGAACATTTAATTCTCATTTCTCTCTGAATTCTTTCTCTTTGAATTTTTTTCACTCTTTATTCTTGTTTCTTACTTTTTTGCTAATGTATGCAAGTATGCAACACTATGAAGCACAGGAACCGTTCAAAGGTCAGTTGAAAAAGCTAAACATTTTTATAAACCTTTTCATTAACTCTCTGAGAAATATGCAACTAAAAATATTTATTTTAGGGGACAATTAAAAAATAAAGTAGTGTAAAACCAGAAAATATACTAGCTCCTGAATATGCAGCTCCTTCAATATATACTTGGAGAGACCTACACCAAGTGTCAAGTTTATTTACTCAAATTGAAATCCACTATTTTACTTTTCATATAATAACCTTTCTAAGTATTTCTGAAGATATGTACACCAAGTGCCAAGTAAACAACTAGTTCACTTTAAATGTACTAATAATAATACACTTATGAAACAATTTCCTTATGGTATTTGTAGAAGAGATTTTAAAACCCTTCAACTGAAGCTCATATTAATTTGATTTTATTGTGCAGCATTCTGTACTACATAAATATGTGATCTGATGGAAGAATAAAAAACAGTATTAAAACAGGAAAATGTCCGGCTTGTTTTTGAGAGTTTGATTGTAGACGGATTTACTCACCTAAAATAGATACAAAAATTAAATTAAATCCCAACATGTTTTAGGTGAAGTATCTTTTTAATAATTACCCTTAATCTTTTCTCCTGAATCATAACATTTTGAAAATAAGGTGCAATTACAGAAAGATTTTCTTACTTTCAATATGAAAACATGTAAATTAACTCTTTCAATTCATGAACGCACATACCACAGTTCCATCATCGTATGTGTTACTGAATGGCAACAATCACGTTTGACCATTGAACAGAATACAGTACTCAATATATAAACTTCTTTAAATGACATGAATAAATGGTAAATTCTCATATGGTCTTTCTTTTTTTTCTCGTTTTGTAGTTTTGCCTAAATATTGAAAACTTAATAAAATTTTGAGAGCCCTCTGATGATGACATTCACCATGCCAAGTGATTGCAGAAAAGTACATTCAAACAGCATTTCCTGGTCATGTGACAACATTTTTTATGTCAAAGGTTAAAACCCTATTTCTCCAGTTACATAGGAACATAGTAGTTTTGTATTATTGCTATAGAAATTGGAGATAAATTAACTGTTGCCATATGGCAACACCATGCAGTAAAGGGTTAAGCAGAGGCATACAGTCTATAACTAGTACGTAACATCACGGGAAATTTCAATGTTTCAGTTTTAATGAATGAGACTAATCAGAGTGTATAATCCCATTAGGACTGCTCTACCCCATCAATAAACAATTATAATTTATCCTAGCCTGTAGAGAAGAGATGCTATCAATAAGCAATATTGAGCTCTAATGGTGGACTGAAGCATCAGATATAGTGCATTGCATGTTTTGATAATGGGTTTCAATTCCTCTAATCCTCAGCAATGTTATCCTGGATTTCTGGATGCTGGTTGAAGTCCACATGTACTTTATATTAAACTATTCCTTCATTAGTGGTTATTATTTATTACAGAAGATATAAAGTCAGTCCAGCAATATAAAGTTGGTCTAATTATTTACAAAGATTAAAGGGAAAATGTCTCCGGTTGCTGGAGGGCATTTCTTTATTATGCTGGCATGGTTTGGGTCCATTTGTCATCTTTTACAGAGACGAGTCAATGCAAAAAGTTTTTCACCACTAGTTAGTGCAAATGCTCTTTTCTGATTTCAGTGCCCACTTGGTGCAAGCTTTTCTCATCTCATACATGCAATCAGCCTGGGAGCCTGCGGGTTAACATGACTCCTCTGGATCTTTCTCAACTGCCACTCACAGAGTGCATATAGCCTAGCAGAAACCTCAGTTGTCTACCGTCATACCAGCAGGGAGACAGGAAACAAGCCATCCTTTCCACTAAATTAGAGCATGACAATGTGTTTGTATGGACGTCTGCCAGCAGATGGAAATGCCATTGCTTGGATTCAAACTCATGGCATGGTGATAAAACGCAATTCTAAAATACTGCACTAAAGTTGTATATTTACTTACTCTAAGCCTGGTCAGTGTAACTTAGCATATCATTGCAGAATAAGGGCCAAACTTACGTTTTATGTTATATGGGTTAACAGCCTGCTGTGCTTCATGGTTTAAGATTGGTGACGCAGATCATGTCAAAAGGCTTTTTATTGTTATTTCAACCATATAAGGCTGGTATAGTCCACAGCGAAACGAAACAACGTTCTGCCAGGACCACGGTGCTACATAAAACAACATGCTAACTACATGAAACGACACAGAACTAAATAAGCCCTACACATTCTACATACAGTGCATGTGCAAACACCACAGGACAGTACAGTACTACTAAAAAAGGACAATGGGCACAGGAAATGACAGTTTAGCGCTGACCAGCACACGGATGAGAAATGAGAAACAAAAATGACCGAATCTGATGACGGGTACAAAATGTCGTAGTGAGGTAGGGTTGTGTAATTACTTTCTAATGATGGAATTAATGAATAGTTTGGTGAAATGATTTAATGTGATATGGAGCCATATCAATTTCTACTCAGGATTCAAGACCATAGCATTCCATCTAATATGACAGATGGTTTATTCACTACTTCTAATAATGTAACAGCATTTGCATGAAACTTATTTTCTTTAACAAAATAGACACACACACACACACACACACACACACACATACAGTGAGGGGAAAAAAGTATTTGATCGGTGGGGGTGGTGTTCTTGGGGTCATAGGCAGCATTCCTCCTCCTCCAAACACGGCGAGTTGAGTTGATGCCAAAG
>JAOUWY010000030.1:7135158-7151505 GCA_025728095.1 Prietella phreatophila
GTTTCACTGAGATGGAGAAATTAAAAGAAAAGCTACTGGTGATGTCACATGATAAGCTTTTGGATTCACTGATCCCGCGTTCCTCTCCTCCCTCGCATACTGCACTGATTGAAGAAGTGTGTCTGTGTATTCTCAGTCTCTATAAACATCCTCCTACATACACACACACATATACACACACACACACCAGATTGGAGCAATCTCACTCCGACATATCACAGACCTGTGGGTCATGTGCTGTACACAGAGTTATATAGCTCAAGGCAGTGCATGAAAGCCCTCCACCTTTATACATTTTTGGGGGGAGTGGTGGGGGAGGGGGGGTGTCTGGCTCTGATTCAGGACCGAGACACAAGTACGAAACTCTGGGATTTTGATCAAGTCCTCCGAAACCCTACCATGTTCGGTTTCCCTGCAGCCGGTGTATCTCAGCTCCTAGGCACCAAGGTCACGTAGCTCATAAACAATCTCTGTGTAAGTGCCCATTCTCATAACAACTTTCATAATTAAACCTCCCTTGCATGTAGTCATGGCAACCAGGTCCTACTTGATGCCATATAGAGACTGAAATAGCATTCCTTTATTAGCGAATGATTTTATTATTTGAATTTAGCACAGGCCACTGTGCATTAACGCCGGCACACGAATGAAGGAACTGTACTTATGTGCATTAACGACTCTTTAATGATTCGTGTGCCAAGTCATTTGTTACAGCTGAATCGCTGCGTGAATGATACTGAATCTTTTGCAATTATTCAGCAAAAGACATTTAATCAATTACGAATCACAAGCAACGTGTGATGAGTCGTTCTGCTCGGATTTCACTGCCGACACTGCAGAAATACTGTGTATTGGGGGGGTCACTACACTGAAATCATTGTTTTAGTATGAATCATTATTCATTTACAACTGAAAAAAACCCTGATGAATCACGAACTGAATCATTTCGCTGTAACCCTAAACAATTCCCACATCTCACGTGCATACATGCAGAACTTCAAGCAATACAATATACACACGTGACTCAATATGACACAAAGCGGATTTTAATTTTTTTAAGAAAAGAGAGAATGTAAAAGCCGTAGCTTTAAGATATAACGCTCTGAAGCTCTATAGATCTGCTCAGGGTGTTCGTCGTGACTTCTACAGCAACATTCAGCTACTATCGTGATGAATCCCATGAAATGCCAGGAATACAGTACACACACACACACACACACACACACACACACACACACACACACACACACACACACACACACATACATACAATACATAATCCCACACAAACACCTACACATATGGAAATTACATCACTGGACCATCTCAAAGGCTTTGCACACACTAACATTCTTAGAAAGAGGTGGACAAGTTAATGGGATTTCATAAATAGAAGTTTCATCCCTCAGAGTATTGAAGGGCTAAACAGATAAAGAGATTATTTCTGATCATCAGCAGAACACAAGCAGGAGAGTGTGACAATATGGCGTGAGCTGCTCAGGTGTAATTATTCATTAATATGAGACATCCTTTAAGGACTCCTCTGTACCCTCAGTGCAACTTTGAGTGGACATGTCTCATTTATATAACGGCCCTATAGGGAACGTCTTCTCTTACTGTACACACTTCTGAGCTGAAAATACAGTGAATACTTGTAGAGCTGTAGAGAAAGTTAGGACATGTTGGATAAAGCCCCACAAAGATGATTGAGCTACTCTCGAGGCACGGTTATAAGTTGGGACGATGATATCGGATAAACCTGGAGAAAATCACAGTCATAGAGCATGTGTGTTTGAATCCAGCAGAGTTGAGAAGTCATTCTTTTGCAAGGAGTAAGTGTAGTACTGTCGAGGTCATAGATTTACATACGCCTTGCAGAATCTGCAAAATGCAATTTTTTATTTTTTTTTAATGTATTTTGGTTTTTTATTCAGTAGTGCCCTGAATAAGCTATTTTATTTTCACATTGAGGACAACTGAGGGACTCGTACACGACTATTACAAAAGGTGCAAACATTCACTGATGCTCAAGAAGGCAACACGATCCATTAAGAGCCAGGGGGGTGTAAACTTATGAACAGGCTGATCAGTGTAAACTGTTATTTTGTTTAAAGATCTTCTTTTTTTTAGTTAGTCCTGCCCTAAGATATTTACATGTACACTGATCAGCCTGTTCAAAAGTTTACACCCCCCTGGCTCTTAATGGATCGTGTTGCCTTCTTGAGCATCAGTGAATGTTTGCACCTTTTGTAATAGTCGTGTACGAGTCCCTCAGTCGTCCTCAGTGTGGAAAGGTGGTTCTTAACAACTCAAAGCAAAGAAAGTACAAGACATTTTTCTGAAGAACAGTGGGCAGTTTGACTGCTCAGGACAAAGTTTAATATAGACTTTTGAACTGGTTCATTTGTGTAAATTCAGTTATTATTGTGTTTTGTGGATTACATTTTAACATCTGTTATGTGAAAGAGTTTATTCAGGTCAGAACTAAATGTCATTTTTTTTCTTCTCTCTCTCTCTCTCTCTCTCTCTCTCTCTCTCTCTCTCTCTTATTATTAACATTTTGCAAATCCTGCAAGCTGTATGCAAATTTAGGACATTAAGTCTTAATGCACAAGTCCCATGTTATTAAAGATGATGTGCTTCTCACTAATTTGAGCAGATTTCATGTCGAATTCCTGATCATGATTACTGTGATACTCTGACAGTACTGCTGGCTTTAAGGAAATCACAGATTTATATTAAGGCACTCGTTCAAATATGTTACCGTTTCTATAGTAACAACTTACACGTGGACACTCCACATACATGCATGTTTAAAAATGTATGTAATTGTTGAGATGGTGAAAATGAGCTGATTTAGTGTTTTTGGAAGGAGTCTCCAGTATCAGCGCTTTGTACCAGTCAGTATCATGACAACCTGCAGTATTTTTCTCTGATTAACTTCACGAGAGAGAGCTACTGTTTCTAGCTGCTATAACATAGGAACCCATTTGTTTAGCAGACGTTCCACAACATTAAATGTAGCTATAAACCGATTTTTAAAAAAAAACGTAATCATTTTGACATACAAAAATAAATAAATAAATAAGTATAATCGTCACCAGATTGCTGTGGTATAGGAGGTGTGAAACAGTTCATGATGTGGTGTTATTGGAGAATAATCAGCTTCAAGTGGGAAGACTAACTCTGTTTAGTGTCAGGATTGCGTCATGCCACCTCGCCTTTGATTATTTTCCTAGCGCCAGGTCGTGTTTTTATGCCTTACTCGCCTATTTACAAGTCACTTTATTGAAAATGTAATAAAGCTACCACGTTAATAGTGGAAAATATAGTTAAAGAGATTCACTACTTGTAGGCGACTTTCTGCCAGTGTATAATCCTCCACCTGCCTGAGCATCTGCTCAAGTGTAGACGTACAAGATGTGGAAATGTAAAAGTTCGAGATAAAATTTGATGTCGGTGTGGTGTTGTTTTGATGACAAAATTAAGTGTTAGTTTTGTTTTTTCATTTTTTGTAACAGCATTGAGACCTCAAGAAAACCATTCACACAGTGTGCAACAGCGAATCACACCCAGACTACAGAAACTGCTCAGCCTCACAAATCAGCAAACGTTAGTGTTAGGTTAGCATCATATCTTAGGGATGTAATCCTGAATGCCCAAGTCAAATGCTCAGGCTAAGTTAGGAAAAATTGTTGTGTTCTGAATCTAAAATAAATGCCCTATTCTTAGGACATGGTTCGGATGAGAATGCAAACAAAAGCTCATTATTGACGCAATTCCGACATGACATGATCACGATCACACTATGAGACCTGAAGAAACGCAAATTCCATGATAAAAATGAATCTTAGGTACGACTTATTTAGCAGTTAACTCTATCTCAGTCCTGTAGCAGGCCCACAGAGTCTCACCGTGACCAGTAAATGTGTAGTGTCCGCTGCTTAAGTCATTTTGTCGTCTCTGTGCTTTTATAGTGCTTATTAAACAAGTTTACATGTAGTCAAGCTGTTGAGCTTCTGCCAGTGTAAACAGTCATTGTATAGAGTCATTAACTGTTTCCATATAACTCTCAGAGAAGGCTGCATTGTGCCAGGACAGAAAAGTGGTAAATGGGGTATCTGGTGATCTTCATGCTGAGAGGAAAGAGGAAAGTGTGACATAGGACTCACCAAGAGGTATGTGCATGAAACATTTTATGGACCGGATACATTTGCAAGTCACAGAGAACTGGGCTATGGTCCAGGTTCATCCTGTAGACACTGCAGCAACTGTTAGGATCCAAAACTGCAGGAGAAGCAGATCACAGATCAGAGTAAGTAAAACCGAGTGGAAATGTTTAGAAAACATGTGTACGTAAGGAATTAAACATAACAGGGTATGCTGTTATATGAAATTAATCAGTGATGAAGTACTGAATTGCGGTGTCAATGTAGAGCAGTTACCGTTATCACCCCGAAGTTTATTACTCTAATAACGTCACATTCCAAAGTGTTTAATTCCTCTATACCATAGCAATTTGCCAGTGATCACTATATTTTAACAAATATCATGATTTTTATCTATTTATGGTTACGTTTAACATCCATGAAACAAGTAAGAGAGAAGACAAAGCCTTTATTCGTCATATACAGCGCCGATTTCTTCTATTTTTGTGTATATCTCATAGTAAAGAGTTTTGGATCCTCAAACGAAATACAACACAAAACAAAAGCAACCTGAGTAAATGCACACAACCATTTTTTAAACTTCTTATTGAAGCAAAAAAAAGTTATCCAACACCTATCGCCCATGTGGAAAACTAACTACCCCTTTAAACTGGAGCAAATCTGGTTGTGCCATCTTTAGCAGTAATAACTGCAATCAAATGCTTCCGATAACTGGAGATCAGTCTTTTGGTTACTTCTAGAACTAGGACTTACTCCGATGCTTTGGATCATTGTCTTACTGCATAATCCAGTTGAGTTTGAGTTTCAATTTATGGTCAAACAACCTCATTTAGGAGAATGTCTTCCAAACAGTTCCACTTTCGACTCATCGATACACAGAACATTCTCCCAAAAGGTTTGAGGATCATCAAGGTGTTTTGGCAAAAATCAGATGAGCCTTAATGTTCTTCAGGGTTAGCAGTGGTTTTTACCTCACCACTCTTCCTTGGAAGCCATTTTTGAGATTAAGTAGATTAAGTAGATTAGTAGATTTAGTATAAGATATGCCCAACAACAGAAGAAATCAGGATGGGGCAAATACTTTTTTTCACAGCACTGTACATGACAGCACAGTAAAACTCTTTTCAGTGCTCAGACTCAGCCATGCAGCCATACGGCACCCCTGGAGCAGAACGGGTTAAGAGCCTTGCCCAGTAGCGGCAGCTTGGTGCTGAGCCCACTGAGCCACCACTGTCCCAAAATTAGTCACTTACAATTTATCACTTACATTATAGCAGCTATAAACACTCATTTCTCTCTTTTGTTTCTCTTTCATAGAGACAAAGAGAGCCCAAGAGAGTCCAAAGAGCAAAATTAGCCATGTCCTCATTGAGGGAGTGATGGTGTTACGCTCTCTCCCCTGTCAATTTACACTAGCCAATCACAGGAATCTGTGAGATCATGTTTGAGCTCATTGTCTGTTACGCCTTCCTCTGATGCAACATGAGCAGCCGTTTGAAAAGTTGTGGTAGGTGGCGTCACATGTCTCAGGGGAAGCATGTGATAGCATTCACCCTCCCCAGTATGATAGTGGAGAGCTCGCTGGTGGGTGGGAATTGTCAAGTGAGCAAATTAGAGAGAAAAATGTGGGGGGGGAAGAACTGAACGAGTGCAATTTCTATAAACATGTCATTTACCCTGCAGCTCGGACTACTATCAGAGCTGCTCATATAGAAACTTAAGTTCTGACCAATCACATTCGAGAACAGAATTGCGAATTAAATATAAAATAATGCACAAGTTGTTATTTATAATGTACTGTATAATGCACAAGCATGAGGAATGTATAATCACAACCAAGGTAAATGCTATGATATTAGATGGTGAATACCAGTTTTGTCCTTCTAACAGCGGATTAACACTGAAGCTTTTCAGTCACTAATGATCACTAATGACAGGAAATGAGGCAGCCATTACGAGCTTCCTACTGTACGCATTTCTTTTGTTCAGTCTGTTGTGCATTAAAGTAATTGGATGAACCAATAAGCCATTCATTTCCTGGAAAGAACATAGGATCATTCTATAGATATGCAAGATGAGTGCTATTAGTGTGAAATAAGGTCCTTAAGCAGTGACAGTGCAGTGCAGGACAACAAAAGAGACAACAGCGCATGCTGGAAAAACGAGGGCAGGTAAAGGAGAAGTATGTAAAGGAGACAGGTCATATAGATAGCATTGCTGTATAGCATTACAAAGAGTGGGTGGATATGGAAAGGTAATTGAAGGAGGGACAAAGATAGAGAGTGTTAAAAAGACAAAAGGTGTGTATACGTGTACGGGAGGTTGATAGAAAATCCACACGCAAACAGAAACAAAGGGGCATCGTTATGTCAAAAAGAGGAGAGGAAGTGATGGAAAACTGTGGCGTCTCTCTGAGAAAGTCCTGATGAAAGCTTACCCCATTTTCATTCCTCTCTTCCCTTTGATGGATGTATTTTTAGAGTTACAGAGCTCTCATGAGCACAAGATGAGCTGTATATCAAATATTCTGTGTAATCTGCCAGAACTGAGCCAAACTTTACTTTCCCTCTAAACTGATCACTGATATTCCATCACTGACTACTGACAAGAAGAAGAAGAAACAAAAAAAGCACATCACTTCATCCCTTATTAAACATGGTCCATGTATTCAGTATTCACTTATCAGCCTAAATAAGAAAACAAAGCAAAAAGCTTGTTCTTAAACACGTGATCAACGGGCCGAATCAGAACGCCAGAAAAAGAGAAAAGATAGAGAAACGAGAGAGCAAAATGCATCAAAAGAAGGAAAAAGTTTTGCTGCTACTCAGTGTGTTTGTCTAGAACTTTCATTAAGTGGTAGTGCAGCTGCTGCATTTCCTCCGTCACTGTGTGTCTTGTGGATTTGCTGTGTATACATTCACTGAGCACTTTATTAGGAACATCTGTACACCTACACATTCATGCAATTATCTAATCGGCCAATCGTGTGGCAGCCATGTAATGTGTCAAATCATGCAGATACAGACCAGCACCTTCAGGTAATAATCAATCAATCATCAACCATCAGAATGGGGAAAATGTGATCTCAGTGATTCTGGCTGTGCCATGATTGTTAGTGCCAGACAGGCTGGTTTGAGTATTTTTATAACTCCTGAGATTTTCATACATAACAGTCTCTAGAGTTTACTCAGAATGGTGGAATAAAGAAAAAGCATCCACTTCTGTCAGCTAAGCACAGAAAGAAGAGCTCCGCCCCTAAGGTCAGCTACTCCCACCATCCCAGCATACGGATGCTCTGAACTGGTTTTGAAAACCTGACCAACAGGAGATATCTCTGCTCCTTGGGAATGTTTTGAGCATAATGACTGGCACATGTTCATGGACGCTGCAACTGACAGCAAATCCACCAACTTGGAAGAATACACAGCATCAGTGACCAGCTACATCAGCAAGTGCATTGATGACGTCACTGCCTCTATCACCACACGTTCCAATCAGAAGCCGTGGAGGACTGTGGAGATGGGTGCACTGCTGAGGAACCAAGACTCCTCCTTCCGGATAAGTGACAAGTTGGCCCTAAGTACAGCGAGAGCCAAACTGTCCTAACCCAGAAGAGAGGCAAAGCACATACACGCCCAGAAAATCCACAGTCACTTCACGGACAGCAGTGACATGTGCCGCATGTTGTAGGGCAGTCAGGCCATCAGCAACTACAGGACAACATTACCCGCCTGTGACAGTGATGCCTCCCTTACAGCTGCGCTGAACAGCTTCTCCGAACAGCTTCTCCACTCTGGTTGAGGTGCAGAATGACGTGGCAGCGAGGAAGACTACATCTCCTACCAACGACCAGGTAATGTGTATAACCACAGCTGCTGTGAGGAAAACTATACAGAGTCAACCCACGGAAAGCTGCTGGACCAGAAAACATTCTGGGCAGAGTGCTCAGAGGATGTGCAGACCAGCTCGCAGATGTTCTCAGTGACATCGTCAACATCTCCCTGAGCGGCACGGTCATTCCAACATACTTCATTGACCCCATGCCGAAGAAGTCTTCAGTGTCCTACCTCAACAACTACCATCCCGTCGCACTCACAACGATCATCATGAAGTGCTTCGAGAGGCTCGTAATGAGGCACATCAAGAGCCTTTTGCCCCCCTGCTGACTCACGACTGTGCAGCAACGCACAGCTCGAATCACATCATCAAGTTTGCCAATGACATGACTGTGGTGGGTCTCATCAGCAAGAACGACGAGTCAGCATACAGAAAGGAATTGCAGCGGCTAACGGACTGGTGCAGAGCCAACAACCTGTCTCTGAATGTGGACACTGAAATAAGCCTCACATCCCCGTTGTTCTGATGTGGAGTGTGGAGCACAAGTACCAAAAAACACTGAAATTAACCAGACTTAAATTGTCTTAGTAAGGTTTTGGGCCACCACGTGCCACCAAAACATTGCAGACATGTTCAACTGGGTTGATCTCTGCTGCTTAAAAACCATAGCATATAATTTACCTCGTTTTCACTCTCATTGAACCCTTCAGTGAGGCACTGGGCCCTGTAAATGGGGGCGGAGTCATCCTGGAAGAGACCATGCATATCAGGATAGAAATGGTTCAACATGGGAGGTAGTAAATCAGTGAGAAGAGCGTGACGCTTCACTCTAAAAGGACAAACAGACGAAAAATAACACGCCCCAACCCCTCCCCGGTGAATAACTGAGCCAATTTTTATCTTTTATTTTACCACCTGTATGTAGATGTCCTCAAATTTCAATCAAACAAGCTAAACATTCTCTAATTTTCTCCCTTGCAGACCTCATCAGCTCTGTAGTCTGCCTTTGTTCTTTTTTTTCTGGTCCTTTCTGCTTCTCACCACAAGGGAGCAATGGAAGAACCATCAAAAACCACAATACGTCAGTGGTTTCATATTATACAGGAGTCTCTCAATATTTATTAGGGGTTTTTGTTTTCCATGTGTTTGCATGCGTGTGAACATGTGTGGGAATAATATAATTTATTTTCTTCGGCCCAGTAATCACAAGATTTAATTTACTACCCTTATCAAATTAAGCCTGTAGCACTGGCCTATTTCCTTCAAATACAATTAAATATGTAAATAAGTATACATATCCCCAAGACTTAAAGTCATACAGAGAATTTAAATGATTATAAAAGTGTTGTGGGCTGTTTTCAATCAGCATAAGGGTTCAAAGCCAATCCACATTTTAACTGCCTTGAGTAGTGTGTGTTCTTGTGGTTATTATTATCTGCATCGTCCAGCCTAACAATGATGCAAAGTTATGTTTAAAACAGATGAATAACCAGTTACTGACATTGAATCAAAACACAGCTGAGTCCATGGATACATAATTTAATCAAATGCTGCCCTCCTATGGCTTAATTTAGTAACTATCATTAAGATTTAAAGGGGACTGTTTAGCGTTCATGATCAGATTTCTTGTGACAGGTGGAAAATGAAATATGGATAGGACGCACCAGAGAAAAGCAGGATGCTATCAGCTTGGCACGGCTCATACAGGTACACGTGTACCAGGAAAGAGACGATTTTAAAAATGTGGATGCTTTTCCAAAGTAGAGAGCAAGACATAAGACAACAAACTTTCAAAAAAAAAAAAAAAGTTATGCCTTCATTATGGCTAGTCAGCCGTCAGCCAGAGGCGCGAGTGGGATCTTCAGAAGCACAGAGCCGTGCTGAATTATTGATGAGCCTGCAGAGCCTGGCATAAACAGGCAACACACTCAACATTCCCGCCTGTTCTCATGCACAAACAAATGCACGGAACGCTGGGCATCAACATTTGATGGTTAGAGTGTGGCTTAAGGAGGTGAGAGCTGTCCCTCCACTGAAAGAAGTGAATCCTCATGTTAAAAAGAGAAGCTGGGGAGTGTGCTCAAGGCAAATGCTGCGGCTCTGCTCCGATTGCGCTGTGTGCGACTGAGATCAAAGCACACCCTCCTCACCCTCATCTTCCTGAAAAACCAAGATCAGAAACACAGCACAGTGAGAGAATGACTAACAAATAAGCGCTGCAGCTCAGAGGCCAAGCAGAATCTATAGGAAGGCAACAGTACTGACTGGACTAGAGTGTGTGTGTGTGTGTGTGTGTGTGTGTGTGTGTGCGGTGAAGTAGTGGAGCTCGACTCGAATGCAAGTGTGCAAGTGAACATATGTTTATGCAGGTGTGTGTGAGGGGCTGCCCTTTTACCTCCCATAAGGCTGCTGGTTTCAGCTGAATATGGGATGGGATATTTTATCTCAGCCGAAGGTCCAATCAATCAGCACGACAGCGATGGAAACCCCCAGTGACTCGACTCCTTCTGCCCAGCTACTGCCCCTCCAGCACACACACCATTACTGAGCACTAAACCCATTAGAGTACTAAAACAAACACGAACACACACACACACACACACACACACACACACACAGAGTTCTCATGAAATCTGGCATCAAGACAAGAGCAAACGCCTTCTGATTATTATTGTTTTGTTTTTTTCTTTACATTTTAATTACATTTAATGAAGACTATACAAGATGGCACTGTTTCCTATAATTAATGAATCTACCCTAATTGAGTATAAATTGGTTCTTCAAAGGAAATGATAGTTCTATGCAAAACCTGGTCAAAATGTAGTCTTTTTTTCCTTTCTCTCTCTCTAGCTAAATGCCAAAATTGACAGAAAATTATGAACAGGCATGAATATCATCGAGTCGATAAGAAGTCCAACTTTTCAGCGATGTCAGCGCTTTAACCTCTCAACCAATCACGGAACAAGTGAGGACAAAACAAACATGGAGGACAAAGTGCTGGTGAAAATTCTGTGTTAGCGTGTGCGAATATAAGGAAATACGTTGAAACAAACCAAAAAAAAAATAATTGACAACATTCCAACTTCGCAATAGAATATTTCAAAAATATATATAATTGCTAAACAAACATCTCAGCCCATGCACTGCAACTGTCTCTGATTACTCCAGTGGAAACGCTACTGAAATGTCTCGGTTCCTGAAACAGTTCCTGGAAGCTGAACATGTTTCTGCAGTGAAGACATAGCAACGTAAAGATAAAAAAGATGAATATGGGGCACTAATGTGTTTTTAGCGATCTGGGATGACAAGATACTTGTAAATGAAATCCACAGACAGATGTGCACAGCTGTAGTCCTGGAGATCCAGAGCCAGGCACAGTTTGGTGATTTATCTGCTTGAACACACCTTCTAACCCTGATAATTATCTGGTGAGCTGAATCAGGCGTCTTTGATCATTAAACTCGGCCGGACTCTGGCCCTCCAGCACTGGAGTGGTGCATTTCGTGTCCGAAGGGATGTTTATTAGCAGAACTTATTTTCCAAACAATATGAAATATGCACAATTAGCACAGTAGTACAGTATACAGATACTCATAAATGATTCAGACCCAGCTCACTAATGACTGCGTAATGAGCTGATGAGTTACTGGTGTGAACAAAAACATGCTTAAGGAAACGCTCCTCTATAGACAGTCTACCAAAACAGCACAGTGGCGCCGTGAGGAGGAGGGCAGGCAGGAGCTCTCTCGGATTCAGTTACATTCACCGAAAAGCTTCTGACTGAAATTAAAATGTATAGCTCATTTGTGCCATCCACAATGAAACAGTCAGAGATTTAGCTCAGTAACAACGTTACAGTTGTTTAGACGATTCAAGCATGAAGACACTAACACAAGTCTGTTTTCCCTGCAAAGAAAAGAGAGGACGTTCCAGGATTCTAGGAATTTTTTTAATAGATAACTGTCATCTAGTAAAAGACATTTTTTCAGGTGTTAGCTGGTCAGAACTTGAAAGATGGATTGCACCTACCATATCAGTATCCATCCATTCATTTCCAGTACTGTTTATCCTACACAGGAGAGCCTGGAGCCTATGCCAGGGGACAAGGTGGGGGGACACCCTGGACGTGGTGCTAACAGAATAAAGGAGACAATCACGCACACACTCATTCACACACTACGGACAATTTAGAGATGCCAATCAATGTACAATGCATGTCTTTGGACTGAGGGAGGAAATCGGAGAACACGCAAATGCTTGTGATTTTTGTAGGTTATTCAAATAATATAGCCAAAAATAAAAAAAGGTGCAACAATAATCTGTTATAGGAGAGGAAATTTTATTGCATGAGTTTGTAAATATATTCTTATATGATGAAACTGTATATGAAACCTCCCAATGTCAAGTATAAAGTAATGACATCCTTCTGTCAAACGAGATTAGCAAAATTGCTTACTAGCTTTAAAAAAATATAAATTATTTTAAGGTTCTCAAGAATCTCCCGGTAAAGGGCTCCATTCGTCATTCCTTCATTTATATGAAATCTGCCAGTACCATGTGATGAAAAACAGCCCCACACTGTAATGCTTCCACCTCTAAACTTCACTGTTCATATAGTTTTTAAAGGTGATGCTCAGTGCCTTTTCTTCTCCAAACATGGTGCATAGTATGAACGCCAAAAAGTTAAATTTTGCTCTCGTCTGACCAGACTACACTCTAACAGTATTTCACAGGCTTGTCCAAATGAGTTGTAGCAAACTTTAAACAAGCTTCAACATGCCTTTTCTTTAGTAATGGAGACTTGTGGGGTGATCGTGAGCAGTGGAGTGCATGGCCTATTGTTTTCTCTGTAACGATGGCACCTGGAGCTCTTTCTGAGTGGTCCTTGGCTCTAGGGCTACTCATCTCTCTATTCTTCTGACTCGCTGGTCAGAAATCTTGCGAGGGGCTCCTGTGTGTGTGGTCGGTTGATGATGGAGTGATGTTGCTTCCACTTGCAGATAATGGACCCAGTGGTGCTACTGGAGGATTCAGAAGTTTTAAAATAGGTCCGTATCTGATTCAATCAATATGTTTTGCAATAATAAGGTTGAGGTCTTGGGAGAGCTCTTTGCTTTGACCCATCATGAGATGGTCTTTTTATAGACCATCAATTTTCTAACCCAGCTGATAGTAATTTGCACAGATAGGAGGTATAATTCCCTACGGATTTTAGCTGGTTCCTTGCCTTACCTTACCTTTGAGAACTGCTCTTTCTTAGCGTGTTCAATACTTTTTTCCACTTTATTACACATAACTTTATTTATAGACTTTAATGTTGTCAATGCAGATTTCTTGAGTTAATACTGATGTGTGGGGAATATTTCATGTGAATAACCTCATTGGAAAGATATTTACTGAAAAAGATTTTGACGCGTCCAATACTTATTTCCCCCACTGTATACACACACACATACATTTTTTAAATCCTGTGCATTGACGGGTGGTGGTAAAGCAGATTAGGTAAGGCATGCAAGCCAAAGAATGAACTTCCCAGGGGGCCCTAAATTCCAGCCAACAATTTGTCCATCGTTTTCTCTGCTTTCTATGCCATATCAGCAGAACAGCAGAGAAGCCAAACCCTACACCTTTCACTCATCCCCCCTGGATTCATTTATGGCTTTCCTAGTCCCAAGGAACCACACTTTCACAGACTATTAGCCTGGCACTCCTCAGGCCTCTTTGCTGAACACGGGTTGTGTATGTGTACAGTACACATATATCATAGTGAACAAGGCTCATTAAATACCTGGCACATGTTTGCAACAGAGAATAATTAGCCCACAGCAAAGCATTGCTCTCGGTCATGCTTTAGCCAGGTGGAGCTCATCGCTAATGGTGAACGAGACTGAGAATTAAAGCATTTATTAATACATGTATAAAGTTGCTGAAGTAGGAACAGATGGTCTGCAGCTTAGCTTGCCAACACGATTATAGAGGACACTCCTGAAAGACAAGTACTTTCAGAAAACCTGAAGAAAAAAAGGCAGGAAGAAATCATGTTATAGTCCAGTATGTACCCTCTCTTGTTCCTTTCTCCTGTCTTTTTCCTGAGAAAACTCATAAGCAGGAGTGAGAGCAGAAAGGGGTCATGGGATGGGACCCTTGTGTAGAGAAACGCATGGTGGGAATGAATTTGCACCAGTCATGTAGAGCAGGCGTCAGATACAGGCTCGAGAAGCAATTCATCACCAACAGCAGACGCCTGACGCTGAGACAGAGAGGAAGGTTTGGGGGCGCAGGGATGACATACAGCTTGTCCAAGAACCTCCATCCCCCTACGTCTCATAAGACAACCATACCCCATGGAAGACCTTTGAGAGGTGGAGGCTTCTTTCTCACATGTATAACACTCAAGGTCCGAGATGTAAAGATAAACTTGCCCACACACAGATGGAAGATCCAGCCAAGTGAAGTCAAACCAGAGACCAATTATCCCACATTGCAGCCCCCTTTAAAGCTGACAGGATAACCTATGACCCCTTCTTCATTCCATCGACTGGCTGGATCTCTGACAGTCACACGCCCCACATGTGAGTCCGGAGAGAGCAAGCACGCACACACACCAATCTAACGAGGCTCCATTATTGTCGGCCTTGTCACAGCTTATTTTCATTGTGCCATGTCAATTAACCTCATGGCTTATCTTATGCCCACCCTGTTGTTTTAGGACAGACGAAATCCCTTGGGCTTTGTCATGGCATTACGGGGGGTTCTTAAGATTGTGATGGAAATGTAATTGTCAAATTAAATAAAAACACAATCAAGGCACAATTCATTACTGTGATAAATTACTGGTAAATGTCACAACCAAAGCATTGTTAGTGCAGCACTATGGCTAAGTGGATAAATCATGCTTTGTGGCTGAAATGTCTCTGTTGAACCCTTTAAAAGGATAAAACGTGGGCAGATATAACTACGTTTTAAATGACAAATTAAAAGAAATGACTGAACATTCTAATAACGTTAACCAACACTTAGTCAAAAGTATCAGATTTTTAAAAGGATCATTTTTAGGATAATTTTTATATTACTATATAACATTTTGTACTATAATAATAATAATAATAATAATAATAATGTCTAACACCTAATGAAAGAATAAAAGCCACAAAACCAGTTGAATTTTTTAACAATGTAATTTGTGTTTAAAAATTATTATTATTTTTTTTTACAATATTAATATTGAGGAAAGTAAAAAGAAAAACGTTGAAAACTCAGCCTGATGTAATTTCTGGCAACAGAGGTGAGAAGAGTGAGTGACAGGTGACGACACCATTTCACAAGCTCACTGTAAACCTACACGGCATAATCTCCCAAAACCCCATTTCAAGTGGCTGTTTTATATTACACCTTGGAGTACATTTCAGATTAAAACGAGAGCACTGGGCTATACGGTCCACCGATCTACACTGCACAATGAACAGTAGGCACATACTCATGGAAATATAAGAGAGCCAACTTTCTTTAAAAAAAAAAAAAATCTTTATTGTTCTTAAGGAAGGAGTTACAACAAACATGCATCTTACCACAACAGAAATTAAAAAGATATTGCACTGGTTTAACTAGCAGTTTTTTCTTTTTTAAATTTTTTTATTTCCTTTTCAAATCCCATTTCTGTTCATTTGTACAACCTGTCTTGCACAAAAAATGGAAGAAGAAAACCCACAGAGACCACAGGACATATACTATAATCTGTATGTACTGGGGAAATCCCTCAGGGAAAGTGGTGTAGCACCTATTCTGTCCAGTTGTCATTTCATAGACTTATACAATGCAGTGTGACTGCCTTCGTGGTCTCTTTATTTACTGGTGCTTGAGTGGTTTTGTTTTACAGACAGAGGGTAAGAAGGGCTGGCTGTAAAATCACATGCCCACGGTGTGTTTGTGTGATGCCATATGGCTGCAAGACGTATTGGTGAACAACTCCACAGGATTCTGGCATTTTAACCAGATCTGAACATACAGTATAGTATAACCATCCAACAGTGAGCATGTGAATACAATACATACCACAGTTAACCCATAAAGTCAAGGTTCAGACCACTTTTTGTTCCTAATTATTCTAGATTTAACATTACTTGGATATTATTCTAAGTAACAAGGTATAATTATAATGCTTAACCATGAGCTGTGGACTATAATAGACATTAGAGTCCAATGGAATGCTGGAGACCAACACTGGTGATTTGTTTCTTAAAAACACACATACTTGGGCCTCCTATGGTTAGACAGTCAATGTTCTTAGCCCAATCATGGGGATTGTATGTGAGGTTGGTCAGTATAATTGAGAATCGTCACA
>JAOUWY010000030.1:7181399-7191535 GCA_025728095.1 Prietella phreatophila
AACTTTTTCACATTATCTGTTGTTACCCAGATGAGGATGGGTTCCCTTCTGAGTCGGGTTCCTCTCAAGGTTTCTTCTGCTTAAAACATCTTATGGAGTTTTTCCTTGCCACCGTCGCCACTCAGTGGCTTGTTCAATTGGGATACATTCACACCTTTAATATCTGTATACTGTAAAGCTGCTTTGAGACAATGTCTATTGTAAAAATCGCTATACAAATAAAATTTAATTGAACTGAATTAAAGTAGAAATGTTCAAATCATTTCCCTAAATGCTTTGGTCCCTGGTTGTAGGGAAAAGGCTCTGATTGAATGAGTAATTTTTTTTTACATTTACACTTACGGCATTTGGCAGACGCCCTTATCCAGACTTACATAAGAGCTTTGACGTCTCCATCAGTAAATACATCCCGATACTGGTTCACTAGGTCACGGACTAAAAATACCCTCAGTCTAGAAATTCTGTCTGGAGGTAATATAGGAAGAAAACACAGAATTTCATTGATTTATTTTTTAATGGAAAGTGCTAATTTAAGTACTTTAGGAAGAGGTAGGTCTTTAGACGTGGTTTGAAGACCGCCACCGATTCGGCTGTTTGGACATTTAGGGGAAGTTCATTCCTCCACCTAGGTGCCAGAAACGCATTTACATTTACGGCATTTGGAAGACGCCCTTATCCAGAGCAACTTGCATTCATCTCATTCATATATCTGAGCGATTGAGGGTTAAGGGCCTTGCGCAAGGGCCCAACAGTGGCAGCCTGGTGGTGCTGGGGTTTGAACTCACCACCTTCTGAGCAGTAGACCAACACCTTAACAGAGAACAGCCCGTAGAACATGTATGTGTACCACAGTACAACAGGTACGGTACTCTGACCGTGCTTAAGGTACTACTTTGTGAAATATAAATTGGACAGGTTATCTGAGGATAATTTCTTTACCAGGATGTCCGTGTAGTGGAGAGTGAGGTCTGGGCAGAGTGGGAGAGGTGCTGGAGGTCACGATCAGGCTCTTCCTGTTGCTCGTCCTACAACTGAATTTTTAAAAAAAAAAAAAAAAAAGAAAGAAAAACACGTTACGTGTCATTATACGCAAACACACTGCATACACGTATCTAGGAAAGCCACTCTGAACTGAGCTCACATAATACTAAATGAACTTAAGTGTGGCTTGAAGAAAGACAGACACATGCAACATCTGATCTAACAAGTGACTGCTCCTAAAAGCACAAGAAAGGCCATGCAGTTAGTTACTCTTAAGCCAGTTTTCCACTTGAGTCGGCTCGCTTTACTTTTCTGAGCTTGCTTTTCCACTGTGGTTTCGTGGAAACAAGTTAGACTAAGTTAGAGTCAGTCAAGATAGGAGCGACTTCGATAAACGCCTGTTTGGAAATCGGTAACAAGTGAGATGTAAAAATCTAAGACGGAAACCTTTGATGTAATTTTATCTGTAATGAGATAAATGATGCATCATTTTCAATTAATAGAATGTTACCGTACACAAAATATGTATTAAATGTCACATGTATTCAGGCACAATACAGAGAATTCCCTACTCCCTCCGTGCGTGGTTCAGATTTAGTATCGGCTCGGCTCAAACTCGACTGAGGTGGTACTAAAAAAAGTACCATGTACCTACCAGGTACTATCCACAGTGGAAAACCCTCCCAAAAGTGAGCAGAGTCGAGTCGTACAGTGAGGTGGAAAAGCGCCATTAAATCCTAGTGAGTGTCCCATTTTAACAAGATGAAAAGCACTAATAATCCGGTTTCTCTCTCTCTCTCTCTCTCTCTCTCTCCAGTTTAAATGGTAAAAGCCTCATCAGAGCTGACAGACAAGAAAAAGCTTCACACCAGTTTCACTCGAGATCTGCCTCCAGCTGCTCTAACACCACCTCACACTCCACTGAACACATGTTGGAGACCCGACAGCACAACACTTTCTTAAAGAGGAGCAGCCAGAGCAGAACGGTGCACGGTTAACAACAGTGGCTTCTTTCCCGCCTCACACATGCGTGCGCACACACACTCACTTAAAATAAAGAAAGAAAGAAAAGCCTGACCAGTTCTGGTGCAAGGTGAACTTGTACCAGAATGATGGGAAGAGAAGAATATGGAGAAGGAAAGGAAGCGGCCGTGATCCAAAGCACACCACATCATCTGTCAAACATGTGGAGGAAGTGTTATGGCATGGGCATGTATGGCTGTGAGTGGAACTGGCTCAGTGAGGATTATTGATAATGTGACTGCTGATAGAAGTAGCAGAATGAATTCTGAAGACTACAGAGCTACACTTTCTCATCAGATTCAGTCAAATGCTGCAAAACTGACAGGAAAATGCTTCACTGTACAGATGGATAATGACCCAAAACATACCGCAAAAGCAACCCAAGAGCTTCTTAATAAGGTAAGTTCTTTTCTCACTGCGATCACGTCGCCCTGTGATGGATTTGTTTTCTTTAACCTATGGTGTTTTCTTTCTCACATAAGAACCACTTGATACCATAATTCCATTGCTCCTCTAGATCAGTAGGGTACTCTTGGTAAAAATAAAATAAGTAAAATCAGGTAAACTGGATTTGATGGACTCTAGATAATTTTGTAAATAATATCTTTATTATTTATATTTCCAGCCCATCTGATCCATTTACACATTTTCCAGGTGACCATAAAAGACGAGTCACCCAATCTCCAGGTGTTTAAGGATGTATTGGAACTCTGTTAGGATATTAGAGATGTTACCTCCCTATCATTATTTAGGATTTATCCTCACCCTATCATTCAGGGTGCTACAGGGATTTCGAGTGAGATTAGTAAACAAGTTAAATGTGTATTTTACACACATGGAACAACTATGTTGTGTATTCACACCCACTGAGCACCTTTTTAACAAACACAGTAGGAGGGAGCGCTGCCAGAGGCTTGTATTAACCGCTTCACAAAGCTAATGACATTCAAGACCAGTATGTGGAGTACAGATGGGGCTGATCCCACTGAAACGACACGCTGTCATCAAAATTACAAGGAACAAAACTGGAGCAGAAAGCCGTGGTGCATTAGCATAGTAATAACGCATGCAGCTGTGGTGAGGTTATGGGTATAAAATGAAAGTTAGGGTTTAATTACAGTAATTCGGCACAGAAAATGTTTCCTAGCATCCAAATGCCAAGAAAGGCTGAATTATGGCTGACTATTTCCTTTTTTTCCCCTTCTTCATCTTACTGGAGTTTCGGGTTCATTCTGGTTAAGCTGATTGTTGTTTATTTAAACTGATTATAATTAATGAAGCAAAAGATACTTTTTTTTAAAAAAGATAACAGTTTATAACTGCTTGTGCGATCTTCTACAAGTATATAATTATGCATGTTTAAACTAATATATTTAAACATGCTAAAGCCAATTTCTCATTCTCAGCATTACAAAACCTTCAGAAATCTTCATTAAGCACTTTATTCTGATCAGAATCAATTAAATAGAACTTTTACAACAGCATGAAGTTAGTTAAACAGTCTTTAAGTAATATGCTATGCAAAAGTTGAAAGAAATTTCAGAAATAATGAGGAAGAAGGTGATTGAAATACATCAGTCTGGGAAGGTTTACAAAGCTATTTCAAAGGCTCTGGGACTCACAGTGAAAGAACTGCAGTGAGAGCCGTTATCTCCAAATGGAAAACTCTGCACAGTAGTGAACGTTTCCAGAAGTGGCTGACCTTCCAAAATTCCCCCAAGAGGACAGCAACAGCTCATCCAAGAAGTGACAAAAGAGCCAAGGACAACATTAAAGGACCTTCAGGCCTCTCATGCATCAATAAAGTTTACTGTTCATGACTCCACTATCAGAAAGAAACTGGGCAAAAATGGCTTCCATGGAAAGGTGGTGAGATGAAAACCACTGCTAACCCTGAAGAACATTAAGGCTCATCTGATTTTTGCCAAAACAAACCTTGATGATCCTCAAAACTTTTGGGGGAATGTTCTATGGATTGATGAGTCAAAAGTGGAACTGTTTGGAAGACAGCGGTCCCGTTACATCTGGTGTAAACCAAACACAGAATTCCACAAAACGAACATCATACCTACAATCAAGCATGGTGGTGGAAGTGTGATGGTGTGGGGATGCTTTGCTGCTTCAGGGTCTGGGAAACTTGCAATAATTGAGGAAAACATTAATTCTGCTCTCTACCAGAAAATCCTAAAGGAGAATGTCTGGTCTTCAGTCAGTTAGTTGAAACCATCCAACCATCCACTCAACCACCCACCTATCCATCCATCCATCTATCGGGGCATAGCTGCTTTTCTCTGTCTTCCGAGAGCAGAACTCTGCCTGCACAGTTGAACATGCTTAACGGTTGTTCATTCTGAGCTTCGTAAATGCACTCAGCAGTCCAAAGCAAAGCGGAATTGAATATCTGAGCAGCTGTGTGTCTAGATAACCGAGGTCAAGACTACATTACCGAACTCAAAGACATGAGATGTGAGCTCCCCTGTTACACAACGAGGACATTTTAAAGCCATATGCTCACAGCTGTCATGTATAAAGAGAGGAAACCATTAACTCTGTATAAAGCATATAGTATTGCATACTAGCAGATGGTCAGACACAAAGCTGGACACATACACGTAAGTCCTGACAGTATGTTCCAGCAGACTTGAAAAGTCACTTAACTGTCATTTATGTTTGTCATCAGATCCAATTTACACTCTTCATATTTTGAGCAAACAGAATAATGCGTGGCCTGAGGCCTATGCGCACCAAATGTCACAGAGCTGAACAGCATAATTGTGGCTAACAGATGAGATGGGCTCATTAACACCAAACACTGCAATTATGCAGAAACACCTGCTGGGTGGGCTTCTCGAGATTAGCTCGGCTACTTCCTTCCTACTCGGTCTTCTGAACAAAAAATGCCACGGTGTCTGTGACTTAAAGCGACAGCTGCAGATATTTCAAAATACAAGTCATAAAAGACGAGTGATGACGAGCTTGATTAAGGTTAGTATACAGCGTGTGCTTAAGCCGCTGTAGCTGTCGTGCCGTGAGAGTGAGTACACTATATCTCTGTGTGCCATTTTACCAACACCAGGCACCACAAAGCATCTGTGTTCAGCCGAGTTTTCCATTCGAATCGCCAGCAATTTCCTTTTAGACAGACAGTGGGAGGACAGAAGGGTATTTAGATGATCAGAAACACACCTCACAGCAGGACAATTTGTGTGCAAGTAAAGATCGACTGAGGCTGTAAGCTACATATAAAGCTTCCCACAGGATAAGTGGCTGTGGTCAATGAGGGAAGACTGCATGCTGAAAAAGAGAGAGAAGCCTATCGCTATCAGGAGTATATCAGAAGGACATCCCAAGTGATTTTGTAATTCTTTCACTTATAAACACGTACCATTCCCTTCAGTACTGAAAAGAAAAGAAGCAAATACAGGGCAAAAGAAAAGAAGCAAATACAGGGCATTATTAGTGGAAGACAGGAGCCAAAGTGCTGGATCAAAACATCAAGACTATAGGAAGGGAAGGAGGGAAAGAGGAAGGAAGGAAGGAAAGTAGGAAGGAAGGAAGGAAGGAAGGAAAGAAAGAATGGATGGATAAAAGAAAGGAAGAAATAAAGGATGGAGGAAAGAAAGACAGAAAGGATGGAGGAAAGAAAGAAAGGAAGAAGGAAAGTAAGATAGAAAGAATGGATGAAAGAAAAATGAAAGATTGAAAGAAGGAAAGAAAGGATGGAAGAATGAAAGAAAGGATTGGAAAGAGAAAGAAAAAAACAAATGATGGATGAAAGAAAGAAAGTATGGCGAACAAAGGAAGAATTGATAATAAAAATAAGGAAGAAAGAATGGACAGAAGAAAGGAAGGGAGAAAGAAATGAAGTAAAAAAGAACCAATTAAAGAAATGAAGAAAGAATGGGTAGAAGATTGGAAGGAAGAAAAGAGGAAGACAGGGAAAAAAAGTAAAAGCTATAAAAGATAGAAAAGATTGAAGAAATGAAAAAGTAAGAAGGAAGGAAAGGAGAAAGACGGAAGAAATGAAAGAAAGAAAGAAAGAAAGAAAGAAAGAAGGAAGGAAGGAAAGGAGAAAGACGGAAGAAATGAAAAAGAAAGAAGGAAGGAAAGGAGAAAGTTGGAAGAAATGAATGAAAGAAAGAAAGAAGGAAGGAAAGGAGAAAGATGGAAGAAATGAACGAAAGAAAGAAAGAAAGAAGGAAAGGAGAAGGATGGAAGAAAGAAGAATCCTGAGTGTGACTCGTCCTGCAGCGGTCTGTGGAACGTGAAGATAATTACACTGGAAATGTCGCTCCATAAAAGTTCTTTACTGCAGAACCTTTAAATGTTTTAACGCTACACCTGATATTTACTGGTCTCCAACTACAGCCTCTTTAGAACCCTACACCTATTACACACCCGTGACCCTGTGAGTGTGTAATACATCCGAGTCAACAGGCAAAAAAAACCTGGAGTGTGTATAAGGCCAAGGCTCACTGATCATGCCAAGTGTGTGAGGCAGGTGCTCTGTTCACAACACACACACACCCCACAAAGCTCATTAATAATGCAGAGACCTGCATGCGCTTAGAGGATAAGAGAGATTAGTGGGTGAAATGGGAAAATAGTCAAATGGAAACAAAAGGAGAACCGTTTCCTTTCTCTCACAGAATATGATTTGTGAATTCCCTAACTACGAGTCACATGATTTACTAATGAGGTCATGAAAGAAACCACCACCCTCCTCCCTCTTTTTTTTTTTTTTATTTGACAAATATCACTCTAACTATGAAGGCTGCCATTGTGTGTTTCTACTCTGAAACGTCACTGGGAGTCACCCTCAAACAAGCCACATGTAAGTAAAGAGTGTGTGTGCTGTTACAGTGTTTTTCACTATCCTGACACACTGCGCACAAGTTCAGCAATAAACACCACCGCCACTGCGTTTCTCGTGGACTCGGACACAGTGCAACGATTAAATTCATGAAAACACATCCAAACCGTTACTGGATATGGATTTACAATCGTGACTGTAAATAATGAGGCGTGTGGAAGGAGTTTTGGTACACTGCAACAACAACAAAAACAACGGAGCACGCTGATATTTCTTTGCGTGAGCTGAAAATGATGGATCTCTTTGCAGCCTCCCATCACCGTGAAGCTGGGCGTGATTGGGAAACCAGACACGCCCTATCAAACACACCTTCAAACATCTGTCAATAATTACAAGCTCAAATTTCCCGCTTTATAGCTGGTTTAATAGTCGTCACTTATGATGCTGATGTATGGTAAAATGTTCAAATGTTACAATCATCTGGAATAAACGCTGTAGGCTTGGAGTCACAGAAAATGATGTCCATTTGGGGTTATTTCCCCAAAAAGTGGGAATCCTGGTCTTAAAATGAATCCAATCTCTACAAACACAAATGAAAGCCATGAGCCCTGGTCAGGTAGCAGAAGAACAAAAGAACAGATCATGGATGCATGAATGGGTGGATAGATCGGTGAAAGAATGGAGCGTATTCCCACTAAACAAACTTTTTTCCAAATTACAGCATGAATGGGGAGGAGTCATATCTGATCCGGCTCATCCTACCTGTGGAGCAGAGTCAAGATAAAATTGCCATGGGGCGGAGTGTGTCTCAGGCTGGGTACGAGTCTTGGTTAAATGTGTTGGTTTGTGTAGTTTCTAAGAGGCTCACAGGAGGAGCTGGATCACATCTAGCTCCACCCCCTTTTTCAACCCTGCAGCAAGGACTATTACAATGATAGTAGGGCCCTCCCTTGTTCACAGAGACCCTGAATGACGGGCGCTGCTTTGCATGCAGTGGGATAAACTGCATGCAGAAAAAAGAAATGCTACGCTGCTGGCCATTTACAAACAATAATTACGTACGTCACATGCAAAGTAAGGGTAGAGTACGTTATGTAAATCAGGCTTCGGCATGTGCTGTTCGTTCTTGTTTGTCGAGGTGTTTAAATGATTTGGAGAAAGGTCAAACTAAACCTAATGAATGCCGAGTAAATGGCAGTGGAGGTGCAGATGTGCGGTGGATATCTAATAGGAAACTTTGTAAAGAATATATACCTGGAAAAGGGCCAGGTGATTTGTTTTCTAGTCTTCAACAGTCCAATTTTGAGTGTGTGCGCCCATGATGGCCTCAGATTCCTGCTTTGGGCTGACAGGAGAAACCCAGTGAGGTCTTCTGCTGATGTTTTTCTGCTCGGCACGCTTGTAAAGAGTGTTTATATGAGCTACTATATCCTTCCTGGTAACCCAAACCAATCAGACCTCTTTTGTATTTCACACCATGATTCTGTGTAAACTCTAGAGATTGTGTGTGTTTTGTGTGTGTGTGTGTTCCCAGCAGATCAGCAGTTTCTGAAAACCAGCCCTACTGGTAGCAACAACTACACCACGGTTAAAGTCTACATATGAAAATGCACTGAAGCTCTTGACTTGTATTTGCAGGATTTTAAAGCATTGCACTGCTGCCACTTGATTGGCTGATTAGATTGGCTGATGAGATAACTGCATGAACGTGCGCTTGTACATGCGTTCCTAATGAAGCTATTAAAACATGGTGAATGTGACATAATTCTGTCGTCCTCTTGAGGAAACATAACTCCCGCCTTTATTTCCAGGCTTAGTAAACAGCACTAAATCTTCTTGCATTGACTCCACCCTGGATTTTTCACTTTTAAGTAGAACCACCATCAATGGCATATTGATTATCAACATGCTCTTATTCGCATTTGAAATACGCAGTCCTCTGTATATGCTTGTGTGGTTGTTAGTGAGCCTGCGTGTTTTTACACAGACAAATCTTTAGTAAATCAAGTCCTAGGTGTTTGAAAACATGCACGCGCATGTAGATTGCGTTTGATTTTCCCCCAGTCCGAGCTTTACACCGACTAAAAGCGATCAACATTAGTCTAAGAACCTGTCTAGGCACTCGGATTACCACACAAATCTTAAGTAAATAAAAAGAAGAGAGATATTTAAGCCTCGAGGCCCAGCTTGTCAGAGATAAGTAGATGAGTATTAAAGCAAAGGGAGAGAGAGAGAGAGAGAGAGAGAGAGATTGAGAGAGAGAGAGCGCACTTCAGGTGGCTTTGGTCTGGCAGTGAACGCACTAAAAGAAAAAGCAAGAAAAGCTTTCTACGCTATTAAAATGGAAATGTACCAAGTCGACACCCCTGTCACAATTTGATGCAAAAGTTTTGACTATTATGCCTATAGCTCTGTGAGGACGATGAATACAGACGGGAGGAAAACACCATAGAGTCCCTGCCGAAACGTTCTGAGAGTGCAAGGAAGCACCCCAACTAACCCATGCAGAGATGAATTAGGCAGATATCCCTTATATCTAAATATTCAGAAATAATCACTTAAATTCTGGACTCATCTTAAATCAAGCTCCCCTAATACACCAAAACAAAGCCCTTAAAACCCAAGAGTTCAGCCCTAAAGCATCAGTCTCGTCTCAGACCAGTTCAACTAAAAAATCAGAAACCAAATTAGAATAAACCCGATCATAAAAGCGAGTAAAAATGAAAAAAAAAGAAAGAAAAGATGGAGGAAAGAAAGAAAGAAAAAACAAAGAAAGGAGAGAAATGATGGAGGAATGAAAGAAAAAATAATGGATGGAAGAAAGAAAACAGAAAGGGTGGAAGGAACAAAGGATGAAGGAAAGATAAAGAAAAAAGAAAGAAGGGATGGTAGGAAGAAAGGAACAAAGAAAAAAGAAAAAGGATGCAGGAAAGAAAGAGAGAAAGGATGGAGGAAAAAGAAAGGAAGGATAGATGAAATAAAGAAAGGATGGAGGAAAGAAAGGAAGAAAGGACGGGGAACTCAGCTCAACTAAACCAAATTGGAAGAAACCCGATCATAAAGGTAGCATAAATGCACATCTGGAGCTCTGGGAAAGCGAGAGTAAAAACCAAAGTAAACTAGAACGTTATCCTAAATAGAAAATCCGAGCTGGCAGAAAACCTCTTCAGCGTCAGAGCCATGTACCGTCAAACCTTGGGTGAGAACCTCCTTCCCTCAGCCAGGGCATTGAAAATTAAAACTCATTACTAAGTCATTACCAAGTACTAAGTCATGTTCTGCAGAGGGGTCAAATACTTATTTCCCTCATTAAAATGCA
>JAOUWY010000030.1:7248931-7261053 GCA_025728095.1 Prietella phreatophila
ACTCAAATATAATCAGTGGATGCTATTACAGTCTGTAAACTTGCATTTCCAAAATATTAGATGTACCATAGAACACCGTAAAGGCCATCATCAACAAATAGAGAAAATGGAGCAGCACAGTGACATCACCAAGGACAGGACATACCTTGAATTTTAATAAAAGGGCCAAACAAAAGCTTACCAGGGAGGCTGCAAAGAGACCTACAGCAACATTAAAGGAGCTGGAAAATGCATGAATATCTAACAAGTTTTGTCTAATCTCTGCGTGTGACAACAATCTCTCGTATTCTTCACATGGCTGGATTATGGGGAAGGGTGGCTAGATGGAAGCCCTTTCTCACAAAAAACATCCAGCCTGCCATTTTAACAGGGACCTGTAGACTTTTTATAAATAGTAACTTCCTCAGCAGCCTCTCTTTATTCTCTCTCGTGTTACTGAAAAGTTACTGACATACTGGAAAGCACGATGTCCTCAACTGAAATCGAACTGAAATGATGATCAGATTAAAAGTCAGTATGTTCCTATATGTTCACAAATGGATGTTCTGGAAGTTTGGTGAGGATTACATTCATAACTGTAAAATCAGTAAAGGTTCAGATTGAGATGTTGGGGATAAATAACAGGAAGGAACTTTTTACAACACACAGAGGTTAAGGTAAAAACACAGGAAATAGTATGTCACAGTGTATTCATGTCTCAGTTCACAATAAAATTGTCTAAATAGTTTATATCCAGAAATGACACAATGGCCATTATATTAATTCATTCACCAGACACTTTTATCCAAAGCTACGTACTGAACATGTATGGATGAGTGAGACAGCAACCAGTCCAAACATCTTGTTGTTCAGGGATTAAACAAAAAACAAAAACTGACCACTAAAAGCCCTACTGATGATGTTTCATGGAGGTTTATGTATACATATTCAGTGTTCAGTGAAGAATGAAGGAAGGACAAAGAGAAGAGACAAGTTATTTAAGAAGTAGAACTATTACATGAACTGAAAATATTTAGAGTTGTGAACTATGGCAGACTCCTCTCTGGGCTTTTAAATCAGAAGTTTGGGCACTGTTCCGTGCCAAAGTAAAAATTTCTAGAGACCTATAGTAGTGCCTCAGATAAATGAAAGTCTGATATTTCCATGCTCAAGAATCTGTGCCCATTATTGTATTCCTTGGACATGAATTTTGTTATACCATTAGGAGAAAATATTGTATGCTACTTGTAATTTGTATCGATTTGTTGCAGTGTGCCAGTCCCACTGGAGCCTTTTTTTAATATTTCATGGGTATGGCAACCACGAATGGTTTTAGTAAAAATTTGTCCTTGTGTGCCTTAGTGTCCCATGTGGGCTGACCGATACTACATTGCTTGATAAAAAGCCAATTTGTTTGCATTGTCCTTTTTTGCCCTCTTAAGTTGGCTTAGCGTGTTTAGCAATAGGACACTGTCGCTGAAACAACAGTGATGTGTTTACTCACCGTGTGGATGGGCCATGCCTTAAACCCCGACCCTTTCTGTCACCATCAATATGTCTAATGACTATAGTCTACTGAACCACTTTCATGATGAAGAAAAGTTCTCAGTCAAAGTCACAGGGTTCAGAGAAAACAAGTAACACAACTGGTTAAGCCTGGAGAGTGCTTACTTAACATTTGCTTACATCATATCTTGTTGGAGATGCCATCTGTGGAGGCTTTTAAAGTTTTATGATGACATATATCACTGTTACTGTTGTTCACAGTAAAAAGTTAATACAATCTTGATGGAATCTGCTTCCTAGGTTTGGCAAGAACATTTGCTTATTTCAAACATTTCACATGATCTGACTGAGAATTTAAATAAACATTTAGGGTAAGAGTCCTTTAAAAATAGATATCTATAATGTATTCAAATGTAATTCATTATTCAAATGAGATTTTAAATCTGTATATTACACAATAAAATAAAAAATCTAATCATTTTATAATGTTAGAATATATTTCTTTTTTTTACTGTGAATGCACTTTACAGTTAATTCCATATACTGTATACAGAGGGTTTTTTGTTTGTTTGTTTGTTTGTTTGTTTATTTAATCAAGGAATCCTGCTTCCTTCTGAATAGGGTTAAGATGCAAAATTTCAGCTATTACAAATAAAACAAAGTGAAGATTTCTTTCTCAAAGAAATATGGGATTGTACAACAAATAAAATACAATAATCTATTCAATGATTCAATAAAGGAGATCCACAGCTTTTGTCTGAGGATAAAAATTGCCTACAAATTGCATTTACAAACTGATGTATCCTGTATTCCGAGCTAAGCCTTACTTGAGAATCACATTCATGAGTCTTGGGTCAAAAATATAAGTACATAACTCAATATGCAGTCAGATAACATGTATTTGTGCATTTTTATTTAGTCAGAATTTCTCATCCTTTTTATTCAGGCCTTTGCTTCAATATTACCTGGATTTCATGAACATCCTCTTGCAAACTTTAGCACAGCACCTATTTCAAACCTGCACTGCTTGAAGGTTAATCAAGGTTGACATATCAGTTAGAAACTAACTGCAAAAGAATGGGACTCTGGGAACAAGGTCAGGAAACCACAGTTTATTGCAGGGGTCCACAATTCTATTCCTGGCAGGCCAGAATTTAGCAAAGTTTTGGCCATTTTCCTGAAAACTTGTTAAACCTTTGTGAATGTTTTGTTTAAAGATCTTATTTTTTTCATGTAGTACTGCCCTTCAGAACTACATAACATAATTACATGTTTCCCAGAAGACAAAATAACAAAAATTTACCCTGATCTTCCTGATAATAATTTTACATCCCCCTGGCTTTTAATGTATCATGTTGCCTTCTTGAGCATCAGTGAATGTTTGTACTTTTTGTAATAGTTGTGTTTGAGTCCCTCAGTTGTCCTCAGTGTGAAAAGAAGGATCTCAACATCATATAGACACTGTTGGAAAGGGATCAAATATGCAAAAGATGCTGGAAAACCAAAGAGTGTGCATGACCTGTAGGATTTTTCTGAAGAACAGTGGGCAGTTTAAATGCTCAGAACAAACAGGGGACTCATGATCTACTATCACAAAACCTAAAAACAGTCGTTGAGCCTCCAGATAACGACACACAGTACTAATAATCAAGTTTAGAGTATGTAAACTTTTAAACTGGTTCATTTGTGTAAATTCAGGTATTATTGTGTCCTTTGATTTAGGAGCCTCCGATAGATACATGACCAACAGTGTTCAGAATCTGAGCTAGTGTTAAGTAGAGAAGGATATTATTTTAAATATTAGAATTACGGGCAAATCACCTTGCTAGCCTATATTAATGGCTTTTTACACACCAGTTGTATGTCCTTTTTAATAATAATCTATGTACAGTCAATTATAATAAATGATAATAGATTGAAGCTTGCTGCCTTGATTCATTGCAATTGTTTCCTTTTAAATCAAAATATCCAAAAAGTGAAAGATCCAAAGATCAAAGATCCAAAAAGTCCAATCACTGCACCCCTAGTTTCTGTAGTAATAACTTACACAAAAACTTGTATGGCAGATGCTGCAGATAATGTATTTAAAAAATGTATAACTGTTGATATACAGTGTCCTCCACTAATATTGGCGCCCTTGGTAAATATGAGCAAATAAGGCTGTGAAAAATTGTCGTTATTGTTTAACCTTTTGATCCTTTGTTCGGAAAATTCACAAAAATACTCTGCTCTCATGGATGTCAAAGAATTGCAAACAAAACACAGGTTAATAATAATTATAAACTTTGTTAAATATAGTTGTGCAACAATTATTGGCACCCTTTTAATCAATACTTTGTAGTACCTCCCTTTGCCAAAATAACAGCTCTGAATATTCTCCTATAATGCCTGATGAGGTTGGAGAATAAGTGGCAAGTTGGAGAATATGTGGCAATTTGAATCTCTCCAGATCCTTCAAATTTCAAGGTCCATGTTGATGGACTCTCCTCTTCAGTTCACCCCACAGGATTTCAATGTGCTTGAAGTCAGGCTACTGGGATGGCCATGGCAGGAAGTTGATTTTGTGGTCAGTAAACCATTTTTGTGTTGATTTTGATGTATGCTTTGGATCATTGTCCTGCTGGAAGATCCAACCATGGTCCAATTTTAAGCTTTCTGGTACAGGCAGTCAGGTTTTCATTTAATATCTGTTGATATTTGCTGAAGTCCATGATGCCTCGTATCCTAGCAAAATGTTCAGGTCCTCTGACAGAAAAACAGCCCCAAAACATTAAAGAGCCAACACAGTATTTAACTGTGGACATGAGGTACTTTTCCATATGGTTACTTCTGTGTGCGCCAAAACCACCTCTGGTGTTTATTACCAAAAAGCTCTATTTTTGTTTCATCTGAACATAGAACCCGATCCCATTTGAAGTTCCAGTAGTGTCTGGCAAACTGAACATGATAAAGTTTGTTTTTGGATGAGAGTAGAGACTTTTTTCTTGAAACCCTTCCAAACAACTTGTGTGATGGAATCACTTCGGATTGTAGTTTTGGAGACTTTCAGACCCCAAGACACAACCAACTTCAGCAATTCTCCTTTTTTGGCCACTCGAACCATCCTCTTCACAGTGCGCTGAGACAATATAGACAAATGTCCAGTTTCAGGTTGATTCATAAAATTATTAATGTCTTAATTATTGTTTTTATGGTGGAAATGGGCATTTTAAATGCTTGTGCTATATTCTTCCCATTTTGTGAAGCTTAACAACCTTTTACCTCATATCACTGCTATATTGCTTGGTCTTACCCATTGTTATGAATGACTGAGGGAATTTGGCCTGTAGGTTATCTCCTATTTAGACCCCTTTGAAACAAAAAGTCATGGTTGAACAATTTCCTGTTCTTAGTCACCCAGGTGTACTAAAAAAAATAAAAAAGGCAAATATCAATGGGAATATACTTGAAATATATTTTTCTCATATGTATTCATGGAAGTGCCAATAATTGTGGCACACAAGATTTATATATATATATATATATATATATATATCTCAACCTATGTTTTATTTGCAATTGTTTGATTGCAATTGTTTGATATTCCTTTTGGGAATCGACTCCTAACACCTTCGATTTGAACTCAAAGCATGATGAAAGGTTGAGGACTTGCAGTACATACACTATTATGCCAGAGGCATGGGGACACCATACCACTGAACATCCTATTCCACGTTTAGTCCCCCATTCCTGTTACAACCTCCTCTCTTCTAGGAAGGCTTTCCACTAGGTTCTGGAGCGTGGCTACGGAGATTTGTGCTCATTCAGCTACAAGAGCCTTAGTGAGGTCTTGGGTGAGGAGGCCTGGGGTGTAGTTGGCATTCCAGTTCATCCCAAAGGTGTTCAGTGAGGTTGAGGTCAGGGCTCTGGAAGATTCTTCCACTTCAAGCTTGAAAAACAATGCCTTTCTGGCACTCGATTTGTGCACGCGGCAGTGTCACTCTGGAACATGCTTGGACCCCTTAATTCCAGTGAAGGAAAATCTTAAAGCTACAGAATACAAAGGCAGACATTCTTTACAATTTGGGGAAGAAATGCATACGAGTGTGATGGTCATGTCCACATACTTTAGGCTATATATCATATATATAAAATATACTAATGTGTACATTAAGGTACACACTAAGGACATTAAGTACAGGTGTTATTTAAAATAGAAACCTGAAGCTTTCATAATTTCACAGGAGGAAGTTGCAGGAGCTCAGCCACAGGACCGATTCTATTAGAGGCTAATGGAGAAGAACGTTAGATACTAAAAGAACGTGTACAAAAGGATCGGTTAGAAAACAGGAACTGGGCGAGAGATATGGAACAGGCAAGAAAGATGAACAGATTTAAACATCACCTACTCTGACAGCACGTCTGCAAAACAGACAAGTCTTACAAATAAATTATCCATAATGCATATTTCCAAATGAAGTGAAAACAGACAGCGTCCTTGAAAAGACCTGCTTTCTGAAGAGTCTTCGAACAGTCCTTTCCTCATATGTTCAGTCAGAAATGCTATTGCTAATGGAAATGAATTAGTCTAGACTCACAATCCATGGAGAAGAGTCTCAATTTTAAGGTTTTGCTCTTGATGAAACCAGTTTCGAAAACAGAAACTGAAAAAGACTTTTTTTTATTTAATTTTTTTTATAAACATCTCAAATCACTTCAGTGTGCTCCATGCTTGCTTTGTTCAGGAAAGAAGTTCTGCTTTAGGTGCAGTTTATGGGCCATTTTCCACCAGAAGCTTACTTTGAGTAGTCTAATAGGCTCACGTCTACTCAAAACGACTTAAATGTCCAAAGATGAACTGCCTGCGTATGGCAGACATGACAAATGAGGTCCATATTAAAATGGTTTGTTCTGTAAAGTCACAGGCACAAATGAGCAAAAAAAAAAAAAGAACCGGATGAGGAAGGAAAAAAAATGCTTCACTATTATGTCAAATATTTCAGTTCTTAATGACGACGCTTCAGATTTCTAACCACCTTATGAAATTTATTCACAAGGTAAAGAAATGTAAATAGAAAACGTCAGGCAAGAGACGATAAAAAGGAAAAGAATATTTTTATTCACGTTCCATCACAGCAACAACACCACCACCACACACAAATATGCAAATCAGATGCAAATTCCTAAATGTTAATGACAGGCATTCTCTTTCAATTTACCATCCCTTTTCAATTGAATTTTAAAGGATCAATCAAGCAGTAATATTTGGATTTCTCTCTCTCTCTGTCTCTCTGCGTGAATATCATGCATAAATTGGGATGAGCCTGAGGCAGAAGACTCCTCAGAGAATTTCGTCTTTAATACAGTGGTCTCTACAGGCCAAAAACGAGCGGCACATTTCACTGGAAACGAAAATAAATTGGAGAATATAGTATCAGTGTTGCAGTATGTGCAAATTGAGCACACCACAGCGCACTTCAAACCATCCTCTGTGTAGTCTATTCATATCCCACGTCACATATGGACACAGGTGAGTTTAAAGGTACCAGAAAACAAAATGTTGTTCCAGCTTTGCACACATGGTGTTTTCTTAAGTGTTCTACTCCACCCAAGCATCTCAGTTAAGCAGTATGATAGTTGCACAAAAATCTAATCCTTGTGTACACACACACACACACACACACACACACACACACACACACTCAAGGCTGCATGGTAGGGGCTGCACAGTAAACACCATCTGCCCATCCTGTGTGGTGCCCATGTGTATGCCCCAGCCACCATCTCTCAGATACTTATCAAACAATAAAGCTCCACTGCAGGAGATCAGGATGCCCTTGGGGTCTGGGGATTAGCTATGACCACTCACTGACACTGATCACTAAAAATACTACTAGAAGAAGTAGTCAAAGAAGAACAGGTTAAGAAAAGAAAAAAAAAGTATAGAAATAACCTAGAACAGAAACAGCAATGCACACAATGATTGAAGAAAAGAAAAATTACTGAAGATAAGTAAATAAGTAGTATGGTAAGATTACCAACTTCTTTTTTGTACTGAGAAATCTACTCGCCACTTAACACCATGAACTAAACTACACTGCGATAATCTACGACGCAATAAACTGCAGAGTACCAAAATACAGTGCTGTAAACTAGTGCACTAAACTGCAATGTTCAAAACAACAAATGTACTAAACTAGAATGTTCAAAACTACAGTGTAATAAACGACAATGTTCAAAATTACAATGTACAAAACTGCAATGTGCCAAACTACACTGTTGTAAACTAGTGCACTAAAGTACAATGTTCTAAGCTACATCATTCTAATATAGCATAATAAACTAGAATGTACTAAACTGCAGTGTTCTAAACTACAGTATACTAAACTGCAGCATTCAAAACTAGTGTACTAAACTGCAGCATTCAAAACTAATGTACTAAACTACAGTGTACTAAACTACAGCATTCAAAACTACAGTGCACTAAACTACAACGTATTAAACTAAATGTTCTAAAAATGTTCCAAACTACAATGTTCAAAAATGTATAGACTATGGTGCACTAAGCTTCCATGTACCAAACTACAACATACGAAACTACAATGTATGAAACAAAATGTTCTAAAATGTTCCAAACTACAATGTAAAAAAAATATATAGAAACTACAGCACACTAAACAACACATGAAATTAAAATGTTCTAAATGATCCAAACTAAAACACTCTAAACAAGGTACTAAGCTACGATGATGAAATGGTTGCAGACAAGCAGAGTAAATGAGGACACTCACAGACCTGTACTGAACTAGAGTGAGGGTTAGGGAAAATCATTACTGAATACCGAGTCTACAGTGAATAAGTATCATGTCGTGTACACTGAGTGAGTATCGTCTGAGGGTCAACTCCATGTACACTTGGCGAATAAAAGCTCTGCTTCTGAATAAATAGCTTTAAAATATTCACCACAATATATTGCCTACTTCTTATACAATTTTACACCAAACAAAAGCAAATACGAATCTAGACACAAAACAATATAAAAGTCACATAAATCAAAAGGTAAAAAATATATATATTCAGCTGTAACAAGAAAACAAACCGAAGTTGAAAAGACTTTTTCCTGATCATTGTATATATATATATATATATATATATATATATAGCTAACCGTATCTAAATTCATTCCCTGTATACCATAAAGTGTGCTTTTTACAGTGCAGACATTTTGTAACAAGGGATTATAAATGATTTCTTTTTCCATTTTGGTCTGCCAACAGAAACAATATTTTTATGACCCCACTCCAGCGGTCCACACCCCCTCTTCAGTTGGAAACCACTTGAAATGAATTTTTTTAAATGGGTAAATAAGGATATTTACACACAACAGCCTACCCTGCTTACAGGAAGACTAGAACATAAATATAAATAACAGTCTGCAGTGTGATCTTTTGCTTGTATGAAAAACTCTCTTACCTGTTGTTGGGGAAAGGAAAAAAAAGCTATAAAAGCTTTTTAACATCATATCTTCTTGTAGCCAGGTGTGCAAAAAGTGATTTATACTGGAGACAAATTGTGGACTACCGGAAGAACATTAGAGTTAGGCTATACTTTCTTGAAATCACACTGAAAGAGAAAATGAAAACAGCCTTTTCCACTCTGGAGCAATTCGTTCTCATGTTAGATTCTGTCCTTGGAAAATATGAAAATAATCATTTCTGGGTTTCATTTTTATTCCCTGTAACATTTCTAATCCCTATTTTGAAGCACTGTCAAAGCTGTAAGTGGACAAAAACTCATTAACAGGATAGAACTACATTATTTCCCATAATGCACTACAAATCAACTGTACAGCAAAATAATGGAAAGTTTCACAATGTATAATGCTTTCAGGATGGATGCTTTACAGGATGACTTTGTATATGAAAGAAATATATACAACTAAAGCCAACAGGTACTTGTTTGCCATGTATTTAAGATAGAAATTATGTTTTTAATGCTTGTGTACAATTCTAGTTTTAACATTAGATTTAGAATACATTATTTATTGCATGAATTACAGTACATGTAAAATAGATCTTGGTGTCAGTTTTGGTTTTCAGTCCAACGAGAATCACTAGGCCTAAGAGTCCAGCACCTGCATTACACATATCTGCTTTATCATTACATTTCCAAATGAAGCTCAACCCCAAATCTAAAGCTGGCATTCACCACAAAGCCTCATAATTAACAAGCAAATAATTCCCTGGCTTGTTCTTTGCTCTTGAAAGCAAATGAAAAATGTCAACAATGTCACAGACATCAGATCGTTTGTATGCGTGGCCTCGTCTGCAGTCAGCTCTGTTCAAGGCTGCTTGCTGAAGTGTTTGTATATTAATGCTCACACGCTGCAGTGAGGAGTGAATGACTGCATTATAAAGCTTCTGAATCTCTTCAGCGTTGTGCCTTCACTGATTCAGTCACAAAGTAGACAACAGTGCCACCTACTGACGCATGCAGGAACTGAACCGAAATTAAATGTACAATGGTTAGCCAAACAAAAACCTTAGTATTTTTTAAATAAACACTGCGCATCATCTTCCTACTTCATATCTATTTCAAATAATGCAAGTGTTCAAGTGCATAACGCGTCTGGACTCTAATTTAAGGTGGTCATTTGACTCACCCTCATACTTTGCCTTAATATATGTACAGTATATTTGTGTGTGTGTGCATGCAAACACATACACACAAACACACATACATATAATTTCTGTAAAGCTGCTTTGTCATAATGTAGAGTGTTAAATGATCAACACAAATAAAACTGAATTGAATATAAAACACATCAGGCCCAATTTAAATTACAATAAAACAATATTTATTTTATTTAATTGCTATTCTGCATGAGAGTTCAGTTCATTCTCAAGGCACTATTTATTCCTACACATTCAGCCAAAAAAGCATGAGCGTAAACAAAAATATTTAAATAAATAAAAAGGTCATAAACAAAAAAACAACACTACAATAACAAACAAGAAACCGGCAGATACATTTGGAAATCCTGCTGAAGCAACCTACAAAGTGTGAAAAAGATGACCTTCACAGACGGACTAAGTTTTCGAAAAATATGACTGAACTTTTTCAGCAGTACAATGCTGTGTGTGTCACGAGCGGCTCATGAGATAACACAATAACACGTAGGTCTATTACACGAGAAACCTTACAACTGAGCGATGGACTCATCAGCTTTGGTGACATGATAAACCACATTACTGTACATAACAGTGACACTTCTGACCAGCGCTGTATACTGTGTCGCTGTTTGTTATTATATTTCACTGAAAATCCATGTGTCCGCACTCATTCTCATTTTAGAGGGCAGGATAAGAGTGTCTGGAAAAAGTCCTAAATGTACAAGGACTGATGATTAAGCGCAGGTCTAGTTTCTAATGAATACTCATGCAGTACCAGAAGCAGCCAGCAGGTGTAGACATAGATACACACAATGCATCATGCTCTACTGTAACAACACATTTGACTCCTATGTAGGTCACAGCAGTTTGACACGCACACGTCATGTGTGTTCGCGCAGGAGAAACAATAAAAGCTGCCCTTCAAAAGGGCATGTAAATTAGATCACATCCTCAAACACAGGCAAACTGAATGCAGCTTGCATTTGCATTAATAAGAAACTGAATACATATCTGGAGACCAAAATCAGTTATGGATAAACAGCAAGTAAAGGTCACCTGCTAGAGAAAATGAATCATCTTTACCTACATATCAGTCTGAAAGGGATATACTGTATAACACATGCGTTTATTTCTACTGCCATTTTATAGAAGGGAAAAATACAGACATGTGCACATGCAGTCTGGAATTAATGACTGATTCTGTCAGGACTAAAATAGTTGAAATACCTCGGCAAATATCACCCTGCCTCGCCATGTAAAACTAGTGCTGCACGATTATTTTGATCAATATTGAGATCACGATTATTCATTGATTTTAGGGACAACGTATTTTTATTGCACTTTCACATTTAAATAAACAGAACACTGCTTTCACCTCCATGTTGTGCTACATTCCTGCTCATGTACAAATCTTTGCATCAAATTAGTCCTTAAATCCTTAAAGTATATCATCTCGTAGAAGCAAAATATCAATAAAATTGTAAAAGTAAAAATAAAAATGCCATCATCCAAATGAAAATATGCATCAAATATAACAATATGCAACCAAATGAAAACAATTCAGGCGTATGCAGAAAAGGAAATAACAGTGTTTATAGGAGGAGAGACGCAGACAAATCACCCAAGAGTGGTGCAGGGGTGACAAAAACCCAATAGGATTTTCACACAGGCTTTTGGATTATCGCAAAAACAATCTCTGTGATCAACAAAAGTTTACAATATGAACACGTTTTGTCCATCAAGATATTTTTCACAAATGAACATGACTCATATGAAGTTTGAAGCGTAAATACAATCTGCAGAAATAAACAGCTTAACCTACACTATAAACGAACTACACCACGGTCGCTCGAGTTCAACGTCTCCGTCACCAAGCTTCCGACAACTTTTCCAAACTTGATTTAAAACATTCATCCATGTTTTTTTGGGAACTGAGCACAGCACACCTGAACCAGTTTATCTACAAATATTTTTCCTGTTCGGTGC
>JAOUWY010000030.1:7309749-7321747 GCA_025728095.1 Prietella phreatophila
TAGTCTTTAATCGCTGGTTCTACGCGTTCCACGACAGACGATTTAATCGTCGCTGCGATCAAATCTCTCCTCCGTGTTAAGCCGGGTGCACACTGTGTGATTATTATTTTTATATATAGTCCTTTGCGACTTTTGCTTGTCGGGGTGCACGAACGTGATCCTCGCCGCATCCCCGATGGACGCACAAGAGAAGACTTGTACGGAGTAGGAGAAGCCACGCTACAGGACTGTATCGCAAATCTTCTGACACGGGCAGAATTTACATGGAGGGAAAATGTGATCTCGGCGGCCATTAAATCGTCCCTTCGGGAAACGCGTCAAACTAGCGATCAAAGGCTACAGGTTTTGGCCTAGGATTATAGGAATCATTTAGACGACCGAATCATTGGCAAAATCATACAGTGTGAACCCGGCTTTCACGTCTTGACCATCGTACGGTTTGACATTAATGACAGCGGGGATCATGTTCGTACAGTATGACAAGCAACAGTGAATCAAACAGAACTTTGGCTGAATGCATTTTCGGATGACGTCACATGACTAGTCTGGGCCCAGATCTGGAGGGCAGTGGTGGCTTGGCAGTTAAGGCTCTGGGTTACTGATCAGAAGGTCAGGGTTTCGAGCCCCAGCACTGCCAAACTGCCACTGTTGGGCCCTTGAGCAAGACCCTTAACTGTGTCTGCTCCAGGGGGGCGTTCTCATGGCTGACCCTGCACTCTGACCCCATCCTCCTAACATGCTGGGGTATGCGATGAAAAACATTTCACTGTGCTGTAATGTATGTAACCAATACAGACTCATTATCATTAATGTGCGTAAAATCTGCAGTAATTTAGAAAAATTGCAAGCTCCTTCCCAATATCACGTCAAATCCGATATCCAGAGCTAACCCGGCGTTTCAGGCCCTCAGTAGCAAATCAGTGGAATTCAAATGTAGGAATTTAATTTCATATATTTTGTGTGTGTGTGTTTCACGTTCAGATGGATGTCTGTTTCTTGTTTCAGAGTTGATCTGCAGAGTGGAGAAGTGAAGTGAAGAAGCGAAGCAGGAGGCTACTGGATATTTCCCTGAACAGCACACATCCTACATGAGCTAGAGTTAAACCTTTGCACCCTTTTTGTCTTTTGGATTTTTCCATCTCTATAATCAGGTGTCCTGTGAAGCGCCGATGCCTGGTGCACTCTGTGTGACACGTCTGTTGAAAAGCTGCAGTCTCCTGCGGTGTCGTCTGTTCAAGCGTGCTCTGAATTGATGAACTGGAAACTCCACCGATTTGTGAAGGATCAGATCATACTTTGTGTCACGTACTCTGGCTCCCTGACATGATCCTGGCCTATGAGTGACAGCCCCTACAGATGATGGCAAGTTTTACTTTCGTTCTCCTCTCATCCGATATGGCCCAAAGTCTGAGCTGCTGAAAACGAAAGTGATGCCCATGACGCCGTAGCACCAGGCACCCACGGCTTTTGTGATGTGACGCATTGGCCCCCTTTGTTTTTGCCTAGATCTCGCACCCTCGCTGTTTTAATGAGGTGAACATATTTGGCTCGTGACTTTTCTTGAACAAAGCGTTGTGTGGTGTAGCCCCACGCTCTTTCTTCTTTTCCTGTGTGTGCATCCTGAGCTTACCATGAGTTTGTGAAAGGAGTCTCTGAGCTTCAAAGCAAGCACCCCGTGCTGCTTTTTACAGCCTTCCAGACTGGTCCAGAACTCCTGGGACATTTCTCCCACGTCACGTTCAGTTTATTTCGTCACTCTGAACGCACTCTGGGATGAGCTGAATTGACGGCGTCCCGGAGAGTCGTTCAGGCATCGCGGCTTGCTTTCTACGTCTAGTACTTCCACCAGCATTGATCGAAAGCACTCCTTCTTGACCACTACGTTTTTCCATCGTAACGTTACTTGGGACGTCCGGACACCAAAACGAGGTCACCTCGCTCACTGCACCATCCTGGAGCCTGGAATTTGTCTGTGGCGAGCGTCTGTTGTCCCGTGGCTGTTGTTCGGACGCACACCTGAAGCTGTGTGAGTGGATCGGTGCGAGTGTGAGAAGGGACAAAACCAAGCACAGGGCCGCTGGACTACAGAGCTCACGACTCTGGGGTAAGTCGCCGCAGTATCTCGATATAACACAAGCTACTACCTAACGTGCTGATCCTGATAATTTTCCTCAATATATAAACTACAGAGATTTTCCCCAACTGTTCAGGCAGTTTTTACATTACAAGCCACTGTCCAGTTCTGATTGGGCAGAAGGTTAAATAAAATAATTATGTTAAAGGTTAGAAGGTTAAATGAAATCATTTAATAAATTTTCTATAACAGTATCTCTGAGAGTCAGGCCACTGCAGGGTTTTATTATTTTGGTTTTTGTTTATTTATTAAGCCACATCTATCTAAACCTACTAACAAGCAAATTTAAAACTGAGCTCTTATCGATACAGTGAAGGTTTCTGTAAGGAGACGTTTGAACGTTTATGAAAGGAGTCTCCAGTGTCGGTGTAGTCAGAGACAAACTGTTCCTTCAAAAAGTCTTCAGGATTGAAAATGTTGCGTTTTGAGGTTTCTGAGTAACATGAACAACGATAAGCTCCTCGCTTATGAATGCCCATGCAGCTGTGCTGACTTTCACTTCAAGTTGGGGGTGGCAATTGCTTGAATGTTGGGTTCATTATAAAGCTATATTATAAAACTATAAACGGAGAACTTTTGAAACCGAATTTTCCGCCATCGTGTTGTCAGTCAGCTCGCTTCACTCTCGTCACGTGAGAAATGAAATCTGATTCCTGCTGATCTATGCTGCGACTCGGACTCGTTCGGGTCATGCCGAATTGAGCAGGCGCGTTCAGTTTTTAGGTGTAGCATCCGTTCTCTAACGATGGTGGTGGAGGTGCCACCGTGGACAAGTGGTGTAATCAGTGTGTGGCCCCAACATCGGGAACACCGTCTTTCGCTGCAAGCCTAATAGTAACATGGGTGGTGTCACTAGCTTTCCACTTTTGACAACCAATCCATTTTCTTGCCACAAAAATGAAATGTTCTTGAGGGAGAGCGTTTGTATATTAAATTCACCAGTGTATATTTACGTCGTCATATACTAGATGAAGGAGAAGCAGTGTGTGCTGTTTGCCATTGCGGCCATCTCTCTGCAGCTGAGCTTGTGGCCTCCTCGGCCTCCGTGTTTCCTGGGTAAGCTCTCGTTGAAGATGAACGGTCTCCGGTCGCTGCGAGTCGCTGTGTGTGTGAACGTACCTTGAGTTAGGGCTGCTCGATTATGATCAGAAAAATCATAATCACGATTACTTCGGTCTATTTTGATTATTTAACACGATTACTCATTGACTTTGGAAACATAAGTTTATTGAATAAACGTAATTGTATTTTTAACAGTGGATTTTCTTAAATGAGATTCAGTTAAGAAAATTTCTAAAACAAAATTAAATAAAATTATATATATGTATGAAATATGTTTTATTTATTTATATATATCTATCCACACACACTAATATTGTAAGAAATAAATTAGATACATTAAGGCTTGTTTTCTTGTCGCAAAGGCTATTTTTTTATTTACATTTTTAGTTTTTATAAACATGTACTTTCCTTACTTATTCGCGCTATGGATTGCTGCTTCCATTAGGTTTTTTGTATGCTTTTGCACGAGATTTCCATTTTCCACATCTCTCTTTACTGTAATGACGTCTCTCCTGTAAGCTGGCGGAGCACGTCACGTGATGCGTTTCGGCGAATTGCATCGGCTGAAGTGAACTTTAAACTTCCTTAACCAATGAAATTCTGTCTCCTGGTTTAGATCGGCCTGTAGTTTCATCATGAGCTCTAGAAAGGAAATAAGTGTATCTTGACCAGCTGTCATGACGCTAGAGGAAACGAGCTTTCCAATGATACCAAACGTTATTTCTTTTTGTTCCATATCGGACTCCTTGAAACCAGATTGTTTCCACGCAGCTGAAATGGTTTTATCTTTCTTGTCGAGCAAAGGCTCGACAAGAAAGAAGAAAAACGACGTGTTTTTTAAAACGACAAAGCGAGAACATTGTGAAATGATATGTAGCACGTTAATTGTTTCATCTCGATTATTGTTTTCATAATCATCGGAGGCCATAATCGAATATTTGATTAATCTCACCACCCTACCTCGAGTGTGTTACTGCCCCGTGGTGCAGTGAGGGCAGCACATATGATCGCCTTCACCCTCCCAGATCGGTAGCAGTCGTATGATGGGGAGACCTGACTGGTGGGTGGGAATTGGCCTAATTTAGAAAAAGCGTTTATAAAAAAAGAAAGCCAAGATTGTGAAAATAATTCAAATATGCTTAATTGTCCAATTAGCCCTATAAATATTTTAAGGCGTTCTCATTCTATCTAATAATGAAATCAGTGTATACAGTCATGTTGTGTATTTGGTGCTTTAAGATGTTTGATAGTTGTTAGTTGTAAATGCCAAGGCTTCTAGGTTCAGTATTTATTAATAACTATGATCAGAATCAGCCATGTGCTTTTCTTATACTCTCTTCCAGTCTATACGTTTGCAAATGCTCACTTCCTTATTATTATTTTTATTTTTATTATTGTTATTATTATAGTATTTTTCAGTTGTGCACATGGTGGGTTTATTTTGCCATTATAACAGTTCAGGCCATGAGGTTTCATGCCTCGATCCACTGACTGGAGACACTGGACCTAAATGGCGCAGCATGACTTTGTTCCTGCCTGGCTTAACTTCTCCACGCCTCAGCCCGCCAAGGTGAGGAGCAAACTGTAATTTTATGCAAATTTATTGTAGGGAGTGTCTTTGAGCTAAAGATACATGGAAATATTAGAAATGCTGGAGTAAGTCGGTATGCAAATGAATTAATGGGGATGTTAACATGCAAAAGAAAAAGAAAAGCTGAAGCAGATCCAAACAGGAAAATTTTATACTAGTACAATAATCTATGTCTAATGGTTTTCTTTGTTGTTGTTGGTTTTTTTTTTTTGTTTGTTTTTTTTTAAACACGTCTAGGAAATTTTCTACAGTTATAGCCTGAATAAAAATGCTGGAGGAGCTAGGAACAGCACTAGGAAGTGCCTCCATGATCAGCCGACTAGTTAATGTCTTGTTATCTTGTAACCATGACAGATTTTCCGTACCCTGTCCTAGCACTGTCATATTGTCTAATGCCAAACCTCAACATATTCCATAGCCCTACAAACCATCTTGTTCATTGTTAACACAAGCAGAGTCGGTTCTATTTCTTAGTTTCTATGCAAACATCATCCTCTTTCATCTCTGTCGTTTAAATGAAAGTGTGTATTTAGAATGGTGTAAACAATTGTGATCCAAACACCTACATCTATACTACCGGTGAAAAGTGTGGAGACACTCGACTGAAATGTTTCTCATGATGTTAAAAAACTTTGAATCTGAAGGTGTGTGATTAAATGTTTGAAATTGGTGATGTAGATAAAAATATAATTGCGCCGACATTTTCATTTCTTTCATTAGACAACTAACATTTTATTTGCACAAAAGATATTTTTTTGGACTTTTTTTGGAAATATTCAGAGAAGCAGCCAATAAGTGTGCAGCAGACTTTTGATGGGTAGTGTATATGCTAATGAGGATCAAACAGATGAGTGTGTGCTCCTGAAGTGTTCTCTGTGGTGTTTGTCAGTCCCCTGCAGCCCCTCTTGAGAAACATGGTGAGCACTGTGCTCGTGGAGATGGCCGGCCGGGAGTGAGCCGCCGTAGACACAACTCCTCTGACGGCTTCTTCAACAACGATCTGCTCCGTGCTCCGTCAGGTAAAATGAGCACGCAGTCCTCACTCGCACACGACCAAAAGTGTTGTGCACTTCAGCTGCTGATCTGACTAGAGCACTTTGGCTAACTGTTTCTGCACGTTCTGTGCCTGCAGGTGATGGGTGGTTCCAGCCGTCTCTGCTGAGGCACGACTCTGTGGACTCTGGTGTCGCTAAGGGCAATCAGGGAGGTTTGGGCAGCGGACATGGCTGGAAGGAGACCCCCAGCTGGCATGGGGCCCCACGCGGCCAAGAGGGCCCTCACCACCACCACCACCACCACCACGGGCGCCATGCCAAACGCGGCGGAGGAGACAGGGACAGGCAGGGTGGCCATCGGCAGCGCAACGGCAACTTCCATCCACGCAAAGGCGCCCCCTTCCAGGACCGTTACTCTGATGAGGAGCGCAACGATGACAAGCTTAAGTTTGTTGAAGAGGATTTTGTGAGTGTATTTTCTGGCATGAGAGTTCAGTCCAGATTTTTTCTTTGTTAATCTTATTTACCAATGCTCTCTGTGTACAACGCAGCCCTCCTTGAATCCAGAGACGACTGGTAAGCCAGTGAGTCAGGCTCGTGCTGTGGGAACTCCAGCAGGCGTGTGGGGTAAGGAAAAGTTTAGTCATTGCTGCAGTTATGACTGATGCGAAACACACACCATGCATTTTTGAATGTTGTATGTGTAAGCTGTACTTGTTCTTCCCGTTTTTCAGAGAATCCTCCCAGCGCTAAGCAGACCATGTCTAAGATGCTGGTCATTAAGAAAGTGTCTAAGGAGGACCCCAGTGCTGCATTCTCCGCTGGTTTCGCCAGTGCCGGCCCTCTGCCTGCCAACGGCTCCAAAGTCCCCATCACTGGACCCAGTGTCTACAAGAACCTGGTTCCCAAACCTGCTACTGCCCCAACTAAGGTATTTCACCCATAAATAGCAGAACCTTTGAAGAGCATATTGTCTGCTCATCTGTTGTCACAGGGGGATATTGGCAGTGCAGTTACAACGGCATTTAACAGGAGAACTTTTTTAAAAGGTTTCACACATAAGTGAATGGTCAGGTTTCACTGTTTGAGCCTAAAACAAGAGCCAATGCTTTTTTCCCGTAACTCTCCATTTTCGTTTTAATGAGAAATTGAAAGCAGGAGTAGTGCAGACAGGAAACGGCGGACCTGGTTTCAGCATGCAGCGCAGCTATATGACTCAGTTGCGCTCGGGTACTTGGTGATTTACAAGGTAATAGGCATGCCAGCTGTGTTATCATGAAAGTTGAACCTTTGGAAGCTGATCTGTTTGAGTGTAGTGTACAGATGAGTAGGTGAGAGACCTGGACAGTTGAAGCGCTGCTGTATCTGTCTCTTTAATACAGATACGAAACAAAAGTCTCGCTATCAGCGGCAGAAACCAGTAACCAAAGTGAAGATAGACTAACGTTAATGGAAGACATTTGAACTAAAAAAAATAAACCTGAACTTGGAATTTACATACACGGCCAGTCAGAAGTTTGTGAACACGCGACTGAAATGTTTCTCATGATGTTAAAAACCTTTTGAACTGAAGGTGTGTGATTAAATGCTGTTTAAAAATCATCTCGGGGAAATTCCTCAAGAAATCAGTCGAGAAAACGCCAAGAATACATTCCTGGAAATTCTAGGGAAAAAGTGTCTACTTTGAAGATGCTAAAATATAAAATTATTTTGATTATTATTTTTTTTTTTTTATATATAACAGCATAATTCCCATAGATCCATTTGTTACTCCAGAGTTGTGATGACTTTTTTTAAAAATTTTTTATTATTTTTATGATGATGATGAAATGTGGAAAAAAACCCATAAAAATAGTGTCTTAACCTTTAATCATAGTGTACAAGCTAAAACTTTCACACATGAATCGAAACAGCGTGCTTTGGCTAACAACTGCCAAAATCACTGACTGTACCTTTTAATGTGTTTTATTTACACGTTAGTGGCCAGATGCTCTAGTTCCTTCTCTTATGTTGTCTTCAGACCGGCCCTTGGAAACCCAATGGAAGGGAAACTAAAGTCGGTTTGCATTTCTCTGGTCGGGATTCAGCCTTCACCAGCCCTGTGTCTGTGATCAAACCTCTGACCCCGGTCAACGCACCACCCCATGGACCTCCTAAAGAGGTGATGAGATCTGCAGTGTGGACAAGACCGTCACTGAGCAAATAGCGCTGCATTGTTCTAGTGAACTTCATAACCGTTGCTCGTTTTTTCATGTCTCTTTCTGCTCTGTCTCTCACAGCCACCATCCAGCACGACTCCTCCTATGGACATCACTCCTCCTCGGCTGAAGCTGATGCGGCGTGGCACAGACCGTAAGAGCGAGTTCCTGCGTGGACTGAAGGACGAGAGGAACGGAGAGGTGAGCAGCTGCCACAGCCCTGGAGTGGCAACAGAGGTGAGGATATAAAGAGAACATAATGTAGTGGTGTTGCCCCTGTTTGGGCGCTGTTTTGTCTTGAGAATTTACTAATTCTTTAACGTCATAGGTTATTAGATGTTGCTCTGCTTTATAGGATTAAAATATTTTAGTGTGGGATACACACATGCACGCGCGCACACACACACTTGTTAATTTGTTTGAGCACTTTGGGTTTGTGGAGGAGGGTTCTGAATAAAAATGGTGGAGATAATCATCAAACACTATGAACAAAATTATTAATTAATAATTCTTTTTTATTTAGCTATTATAATGAAGGTCCTAATTGACTGGTCACTTGACTTGAATGAATTTAATCTAAAACTCAAAAACAAGTTGAAATAACGTTGACTAAAATCTAACTGCAGCTTTAGATTACATTTCATTTATTACAGTGTAGCTGGTTTAGGTTCTGTGGGTGGAACTAATATCTCTAATGGTACTTATTTGTCCATGATTTAATTGGACAAATAATTTTAAAATCCCGACGATGTGTTGACGTAATTTCCAATGAGACAGGAAGTCAGGCCGGGATATATCGAGTGGCTCCTCCCCATTTTTAAATCGCCAATAGCCTTTAGCTTACCTCACAGCCCGGAAAAACGCCCATCAGAAAGCCGTGAGCTGGCATGAATACTTCAAGACATTTCCTTATTAATCAACTTACAGTTGGAAAACTGAATAAAATGCGTGTTCAAACAGCCAGAGACACGTTTACGACCCGTGCTTGCTGATATGATATCTCTTTCGCTCAACAGCAGCAACTTTGGCAAGGTGATTTTTTTTTTTTTATTTATTAAAAAAAACAGTTTTAATACCATTGTATATATAATAACACTTCAGAGCCTAGAGACCATTTGATTGGACAGAAAGTCGGACTAGAAGCTGAAGTGCAGAATGAAATTGTTGATCCATGTTGGTGGTAGAGAGAGAGACTATACATTTTGAATGCGTATATCTTCTAAATGTTGTTTTGGAGCGCACTAGCTTATAGATAAGCTTAAGGCTTAACATAGTCATACTAAAAGCCACAGACCTCAATTTCATAGGGACTTTAAATAGTTAAATTATTTCATAAACCGTTTTTGCTGCAACCCTAAGTGGTGCTGTGGATTTTTATTCATTTACTTGTATTGGCATATTGTTTGTCGCGATTCTGGCGGATTTATGGCGTCAAAAAGTAATTTAGAATTCACGCATGAAGAGTGTGGAAGTTAGTGACCTATACATGAAAGCTTATGATTTGGTGTCTGTGTTTGGTGTGTTAAAGCCCTATATGTGTGTTTCAGGGAGAGAGCAGTACTCCTGAGCCTAAAGAGTACGGGGAAAGCCACGAGAACGGCATGTCTCACTCTCTTAGTGACTCTGACACTGAGCACCTTTCCAGCTCACTGGAGGCCGAACACCGGTCAGCAATAACGGACACCACATTCACTGATCATTATTTTAATCGCAGTGCATAAATGTAGGGTTGGGATTATCTTCGAGGTATCCATGTTGATGTAAATGAAAGCGTGCATTTTTATTTATTTATCTTTGTGATCCCATCGTCAGCAGTATTAGGGATGCAGCGAAATCTCAGGTGAAAAAGGTATTTTCGTGTTTCGTCCGAAAGAGGAAAAGAAAGCCAGATATATGCAGCCATGCCCTGCCCTGCCCCTAAGTGCTCAGCGCTCAGATTTCACTCTCGATCTACCCGACAGTTATCACAGCGCTACCCGGCAAATGCCGATCACGTCAGCGGTTTGGAAATACCTCAAGTATGCCATCTGCACTGTTTATTCCTCAGAAATTTCAAGTGGGGGTACGGTGCCGAAGCGTTTCTCCATGACAGGTTTGATACACCACCTGTGAACATGACGTCCCGTTCACAACAGAATAGAGGCCCTCTGTTGTTTCTCATTAAATTGAATATGTAGCGTATTTAAACTTTTTGTATTTGCAAGACGCTTGCCTAGAGCTGCTGAGTTCATTACTTGACAGCTGTTGTGCATATCATAATAGTTAACGTTACATTATTTGGATCATTTTTGGACGGTAGACACCAAGTGGATTCAAAATGTGATTTTTATTTAACGTAAAACAAGAAAACAGTATAATTGTTGATATTGTTGAGGACATTTGTGGAAGTGTCAACACTTCGTAGCAATCAGAGGTAACGATGTAACTGGTTTTGTGGACGTTCCACAACATTACACACAACTATAAATGAGTAAAAAGTAAGATGTGGTGTTCTTCAAATGAAAATGTGTTCGCGTTGGCTGCGGTAGAAGAGGAATGAAATACTCGTGCTGCTATAGGAAAATACTTCATCCCGTAAATGATTGATTATTGTCCTATAATCTCATTTCCAGATACATAATGGTAACAAGCTGAATGGAGGCCATTTTGAACTTGAGGGTTAGGGTGCATTGAAAAAGGCTAAATACTGTCAGACGCCATAGTAGCGTCAATTGTGTATAATAACGTCTACATCTTCTCCTTTCTCCTCTCTGTAGGCTGCTTAAAGCAATGGGCTGGCAGGAGAATCCTGAGAATGATGACTTCCAGCCCCTCACAGAGGACGAACTCCGAGAGTTCCAGGCTAAGACTGAGCAGGTACACCCACACACTGATGAGCAGAGAATTTATGTTTGATGATGATGTGAATTTGACTAAATCATGAATTATTTGAACATCTTGCCGCCTTGTTTGATGTGCCTGCGCAGATGAAGAAGAACGGGTTGGTGCGTAACGGTGTGCTTCTGAAGCCGCGTGCTGTGGCACTGTTTGCCTGGAGGAGCTCCACCAACACCGGCCTGGATGAAGGCTCCGAGTCTGAGACCAGCAGTAGCAGCCAGACTTCGGACGATGAGGACACCTAACATGGCTTTAACTCTCCCCCTGTCCTCTTCCTCCATCACTCTCACTCGCTTTCTCTGTCTCTCTTACATCACACCTTACATTTCAAGTGAAAAGAAGAAACTGAGTGAATGTTGTTTCCATGGACAAGAGCCATCGGTCATATCCTAGTGAGAGAGAGAGAGAGAACACTGAAATGACACGTCATGGGCAATTTGTTTTTCTTTCTTCCTTTTCTCTCCTGTTCTCATGTTTTTCCCATTTTCTCCCCAGACTAGAAATGTCTATCTAAAGCCACACACAAACACACACATCCCCTACCAGATTATTTTTTTTGTTTTTGCTTTTGGAAAAAAAGACTAACTCATCATAACACCAATTATAACCGTGACTTAACGTGGAATATGACTTCATCTGAATGTTATATAAAATGGCTTTGACACCTTTCTCAAATATATATATATTTTTTTCCTTTTTGCGAAAACAATTCGTAGCATTAGTGTTGAGACGAAACAATCATTGTGAGCCTCTAACAGCGGCGTTGGTCCCAGTCCCTCATAGAAATGAACACAAGCCAGCAAGAAAGCTCTAAAATGAAAGGAAAGCCCAGTAGAAATCCTTCTTCTTTCTTTCTTTTTTTTTTTTTTTTTTGTTAAGTAGTAGTACAGTTTGGCAGCTAAGATTTGAGCCTGTCTCTCGTGTTTGACTCGAACTGTACTGCTTCCACTGGTCTCACTCAGCTTTTTTGAACTAAATGTGAGCAAGCTTGTGAATGTACGATCAAAGTGGCATGGATTTGATATGTAGCTTGGGTGAGAGTTTCTCGCCTAGCTTTTGACAGTGGAGATGAGTTCATTATGAAAAAGCAGTAGTAGGAAAGCTTCACTGACCAGTAGGAGTTTTTTTTTTTTAATATATA
>JAOUWY010000030.1:7398266-7408266 GCA_025728095.1 Prietella phreatophila
GGACAGGGATTTCTGTGTACTCAAATAATAAAATACAAGTTCTCAGAGAGAGAGAGAGAGAGAGAGAGAGAGAGAGAGAGAGAGAGAGAGAGCGAGAGAGAGAGAGAGAGAGAAGACAGGGAGCATGCCTAAGTTATGTGTTGCTTATCACTAATATAGCTAACGGTAATGGAGACTTACAAGCTACCGGTTTAGTCTCATGTCTAAACGATCACACAGTTAGTTGGCATGTACACTGAACCTGATCCTCCTTCCTCAAGTCACTCAATCCTTTCAGTCATTTGCTGCTGTCTCTGACATTTACCAGCTGATTGTTCGAATCACTCAATCTCCCTGTCATGACCGGGATTCTCTTCTCTCAGTCAACGAATGTCTTGAATTTACGTCACAATAGAGATTCACTCTTCTCTCATTCATCAGGTCAGTGTTTGAATCAGTGAATCTTTCCACCTGTTCGAGTCAACGAATCATCTGTCATGACCAAGATCCATTCCTCTGTCTTTCAGCAGGTCAGTTTTTTAATTAATTATTTTTTTAATTTATTTTAATCAAATAATCTTTCTGTTATGACAAAAATTCACTCCCCTCTCGCACAGTGGGTCAGTGAATGAATCAATGAATCTTTCAATGTACTTCTCTGGTTCAGCAGCTCATTGTTTGAATGTTTCTGTCATGACCGAATCACTCTGCTCTCATTCGTGTTTCAATAATTGATTTTTCTCTTTCATGACCGAGGACAACTCCTCTGTCATTCAGCAGGTCAGTATTTGAATCAGTGAATCATTCGGTCATTAACCAGATGCGTTCTTCTCTCATTCATTTGGTCAGTGTTTGTGTAATTTTTTTCCCGTCATGACAGAGATTCTCTCCTTCCTCGTTCACCAAGTCAGTGTGCGACATTTGATTGAATAAATCGGAATGAATCGTTTAGCTGAACGATTCAAATGAATCGAGTCAGAGAAAAAAAATCAAGAAGTTCAGTTGCATTGTGGGCTTTGATCTTATTCTGAAAAAGCATGAGGCCACATTGTAATGTACTGACTTTTTTATTTTTTATTAAAAACAACTCAAAATAAACCATCCAGAAACAGTGCTAACTAGATAACATTTTCTCTCTCTAGCTATTCTTTTTAGCTTTAAGTAGTGCTATTTAATCTGAAATATCACATAACTCCTAACCATTTTCTATACGTAGAGTAAGGCAAAATAGTCACAGAGCGTTTTATTAATTAATTTATTTATTTTGAAGACGGTAAATATAATATCAAGTTTTTAAAAAGTCCTATATATCAAGTATTTTAGAAATAGTATCTTTGAGAATTTTTGTCGTATCGCCCACCTCTAGTATGGTGTTAAAGTATAAACATCCTGATTTATCAAGATTTGTGCAAAAACTAACTGCATTTACAACACGGTAGATGTCTATAGAAGGGCTGGAGTGATGAGGGACTGAAAAATGTTTTTTGTTGCTGTTTTTTTAAAAGAAAGAAAGAAAAATAGAAAAACATCAGAAGAGCATATCTAAAACAGAGGGTGTGCTTCACTATCTGAAAGAGTTCTGGGTAAAATCCCTTAGCTGATAAAGGAACCATTTTCTCTACTGAACCAGATGGATCAAATGATCTTCAAATCACTGAAATTTGGAAATATTTGCTACACTGCAGTATTTCTAACTAATGTTTAAAAAAATCTTGGCATGATCTGAACTCCCATCAGAAATGAAAATGGATCCTCAGTATTCAAACAGGAAACAGGCATTGTTATACATTCCAGTGCAAATCACAATAAATCAGCTAGAACCCAAGCAATGGTTATTCAGGTCCTCATAACAAAGCAAGAAGCTCCAGGAACAAATCCAGATGCTTTAAGATGCTCTGGGTTTATTTGGGTTCTAGTTTCTTCTAGTTTCCCATTAAACAAGCCGATCTCCTAACGTTCGGATTTCCCTCCCATTAAAACCTTACTGTTATTAAAATGAGATGAAGCAGAAGAGATCCTGATGAAGTGCATTGTTGGTGTTTAAAATGAAACAATATCGTACTAAGTGTTTTAGAAATACATGCTGTAGATGACCAATTAGTACAAGACATTACAGGTAGAAATTATCGTTTTTTCAGATCAGATTTCTGTACAAATTGAACATACAACATATTCTGTTGAATTATAGTCATTTTTTTTTAAATCAACCAAAAATGTTTCTTTTTTGCTTTCATTCAAATCTTAAACTTAGCACCTTTGAATAATGGGCTCCACCCACTTCATAATCACATCATCTCTGAAAAGCTCATTTTTCACACACACACACACACACACACACAGAAACACACACACTGTATATATACAGTATCTCACAAAAGTGAGTACACCCCTCACATTTTTGTAAATATTCGATTATATCTTCATGTGTCAACACTGAAGAAATGACACCAAACACACCTCCAAGATGACCACTGCCTTGTTAAAGAAGCTGAGGGTGAAGGTGATGGACTAAACCCTATTGAGCATCTGTGGGGCATCCTCACACAGAAGTTGAAAGAGCACAACGTCTCTAACATCCACCAGCTCTGTGATGTCGTCATGAAGGAGTGGAAGAGGACTCCAGGGGCAACCTGTGAGGCTCTGGTAAACTCCATGCCCAAGAGGGTTAAGGCAGTGCTGCAAAATAATGGTGGCCACACAACATATTGACACGTTGGGCCCAATTTGGACATTTTCACTTAGGTGTGTACTCACTTTTGTTGCCAGCGGTTTAGACATTAATGGCTGTGTGTTGAGTTATTTTGATGGGACAGCAAATTTACACACTTACACAAGCTGTACACTCACTACTTTATATTGTAGGAAAGTTTCATTTCTTCAGTGTTGTCACATGAAAAGATATCATCAAATATTTACAGAAATGTGAGGGGTGTACACACTTTTGTGAGATACTGTATGTATATATATTGAAGGATTTGCAAGTACAATATTACAAGTAGCTCTACCTAAGCTGTAATATTTTATCCCCATATACCACAAAATGCCCAGTATTTATTATTTTAAATATTAAAACATTATTTTGTAATTAAATAATGACATCTATTATTGAGGATGTATTTGTCATTCTGTGTCTGACTCATGGCTCTAGGCCAAGAGGGTTAAAGTAATGTCAGCACCAGAGTATTGCTGAGATCTTTCTCAAGTGCCATCTAAATAATTTAAAAAATAATGTCAGTTTTGGCAAACTGTTGTTTCTCTGTTTCTTTGTTCCTCTCTGCTTGAAATGTCTCGAAACCACCATATAAATCTCCTTTTGTTTTTCCAGGTCTCTAGCACCATGTTGTGTTTTTTCTTTCCTCCACAGCCCAACTCAAAGGCATGCTCAGTTTCCAAGGCAACAGCAATCGTTTGAGCAAGCAATGAAGCGAGTTATATTTGCATTTTTTACCTTAAGCAGTAGCTGTCCACATAAACATATATCAGTTCAATGAGGCTTTGAGCTCAGTGGGATAAAAAGACTAAGGATTGACACTCCAGTTCATCGTGTGACACTGATTGTGTTTACTCTGTATATTAACTATAATTATTCATGTACCTCTATAATGGATGTGAATAGAAACTTGGCAAAAATAATTGGGTTGAGTTGGTATTGCTAATGCTTGTAAATAAATTCAGGGGCAGAAGACTCTGGAAAGGCAAACACTAGATATTTTCATATCTAATGAGTCAATTTACAAGTCTTTACAGTTATTGTTAAAGTGTGGGATTCAGGCACTTGAGTAGGGAATGAAGCAAAAGAAACAAAAGAATAGAGATGTGGAGTCCTTTGAGTCTCTCTCTCTCGCTCTCTCGCTCTCTCTGGTGACCCTGGTAACAGAAATGAAGAGTTGATTCCAAATCCATTTGGTTTGTGAGTAGACTTCAAAACAGTGAGAGCCACTGAAATACCCTGATGAGGACTGAAAGGCTGTTTAAGAGCCGGGACACACGATCTGAGTGAACCACAGCCACCAGCCCATTTTCACACACCTTCAGATGTATGGCATCATGCATTATATGAAAAGCATCATAGTGTGTATTATCAACGAGAAGTGTCATATGTTTACTACTAATTAAAAACAAATGACAAGTTTGTCACTAAGGCAAAAAGGCTGCTTTTACAGTTGTCAATTTTATGATTTTGGGAAATTTTCCATAATTCTTCTTATTTTTTATTCTTCCCTAAAATGTAAAATTGCCAATTATTAGCATAAATATTTTATTTTTCAATATTTTATTTCAATCCGAACTGTCAACTTCATGTACCATGAATGAATTCATTGCAGTGAATCATATTTGTTTGAAAGCTGGTTCCTAAAACAAACAAAAAAGTATGCTGTGTTATTCATGTATAGACATTTACTTATACAATATTTAAACACATTGTTCACGCTAAAAGATGGAGTTTTTTTTCCTGGAATTCTGTTGACTACTGCAGTGCTTCATTTTTCTCACACATGTATTCATAAATCTCGAATGTATCATAGGTTTTTATTATTGTATACATTATTCTATTTATTAAGTATTATTTTATATATTAATATCTTAAGTAGTTTAAAATAACATTTTATCCATACAGACTATGCAAAATATATTATACTTAGTTGAAACATCTTATTATGATATGAATAAAGGGGAAAATGGGCCTGTATGGGTGGGTGATTGGTACCTATGACTGTGATTGGTCAGTGGACTGTGATTGGCCCATGGCTGTGATTGTTCATTGCAATATTATTGGTCTATTACTGAAATGAACACAGTGCATTACTTTCACACTAATTTCACACACTATACATTATGTTAGTACACGATTTTAGACACAACTGAAGTGAATATACTGGTAAAAATAACACCAATTCAACATGGCTTGGATAATGTGCCACTCATGCATCAGTATGATTTCATACACGTACAGTGCCTCTCTTTTTGTAGAGCATGCTATTAGCTTGCTGTTTTACCAGTATAGGCTAATTTTAACTCTTGTTATGCTGATAAACTTGCATAAACCCATTGCTCAGCTTTATGAATTTTATATAATGAAGTCTAATGGGGTCTCAGTGAAAGTTCTGATTTCTTAAGATATGTTTAATAGAAACTAGGGGATAATACAAAAAATAATAATGTAATAAATAATAATAATGTATAGCACCTTTACACCTTAACCAGAATGTCTGTAATCTAAATATGATATTAAACTTTTTTTTTCACTGGTTCATGTTCATTATAGAAACCAGGCCAAGCCCAATAATATTGAAAAATAAATTTGTAAAATGGTCTGAACAAGGCCTGAACAACAGTTTAAAATGACCTGAACAGAATCTAAGAGGTAATGTAGTGAATATGAATGGTTGGGCTTTGTCTTTTACTGGGTTGTATTTTAATAGCTTAAGGGCAGACTTATGCCTTTGAAATATTTCCTGTCTTCCACCCTAAATTATCTGCGCTCTCTCACCACACACTCCATCAGTCTCTACACTGGTATACTTATTGCCCCCTCACTGCAGTTTCCTTCCTCCTAATAGGCCCGTTACTGTGGCAACCATATGCAGCACTCACGCTGTGTCCTTTCCTTATTTCACTGATGCATCAATTAGTGATGGTGACATGCCAGAGCCTCATTTTAGACAGAATTTTAACATCTGTGCCTGGAGCAGGGTGGAGGAAAGCTGAAGAGAGAGTCATAGAAGGTGAGAAATATGGAGAGAAAATTAAAAAAAGCAAATGACTGAAAGCAGCAATATAAACATGCTGATATATGAGTGCAAGCTGTTGGCGAAGAGGTGAGAATAGAGTCAGGCTCTGTGGAGGTGAAGAGACTGAGAAAAGAAAGTATGTTACTGTAATTTGTAGTGGGACACACTGAGGATATGAGAGGATAATCTCAAATCCTGTTGTGTCAAGGAACATCACATTATAGCCTTGTAGAGGTGAGATAAACAAATTTAACTTACGGAAAGACTTAGGAATATGACTTGTTATTGTGGGTGCAGTCAATTTGATGATAAAGATGAACAGAAATAAACACGTCAGCTTTCGGAACAGCCGGGACTACAGCATCTGCTAAAGAAGAGAAAAATGTAAGCAGCTGGACATCTGATCTGACAAACATGGTTGCAATATTTAGATAATCGTAAAGCTTACAGTTTAACAAGCGAATGATTTTTAACGTGAAATTTGTGCTTCTAAAATAATGTTATCAGTAACATGTAACATCAAAGTAGTCTGATGTGAAAACTCTAAAAACAGACCAAAACATATACAGATTGTTAACGCCCTACATATTAATAATTTTACACAATAGGTCAACAGTTTATAATTATTGATGTCTTTATTTCTTTCTTTCCCTTTATTTGGATTATCCAGTTTATACATCTTCATGTCTAGTAGATAATATATGGACTATCAACTCATTCTGAGTTCTATCACAAATTCCAATTCAGTCCATATACACTGTAGATACATTTTATTAAAAATACCTGTTGGAAGAGATTTAAACCTCATCTGAAATGTTGAGAATCAGTTGACAGTGATTTTAGGATCATAAAGCATTTTATATATAATGTTACTGAATCACCCACAGACCTGTATGATGCACAGAACCCTTAAGGGTGCTTTTGTTGACCCTCTGGGGGAATAATTTACAGAGCATCCTACAACAGAGTGTCTCCTTAACAGAGAGGGTCTAATTTCAAACCTTTTTAGCCAGTAAAGAACCATAAACTTTTCAAAGAACTCTTGAGGAACCATTGAAGAACAGTTTTTTTCCTCTATACATTTAAGGAGGTAATTTGGAAGTGGAACAGAGGAAAGTCCCATTTAGTTTATAAAAGAACATTACAAACAAATTTTGGTTTGTAAATCTGGGCTGTTGTAAAATCCTCAAAATACCTGTGCCAGCATCCCAAACACTAAATGCTGTATTAATCCACCAGGTTTTAATTAATAAAATCATTACATGTAAGCCATTGATTTGTCAATAGAATGCCCTAATCTTTGTATGTTATGTTATTTAGCAACCAAAGCTTACTACCAGCCTACACTGCATGGCGGAAGAATTGTTTTTACAAATATTATTAATAATAAATTCAATTATTTATTAAACACGGGATTTTATAATGTTGTTTTGTCACTGTTTTATAAAAGTCTTTATTTTACAGTAACCCTTCAAAATATTTTTTTTTCATAAAATGGGCAAGAACTTGGGCATGAATGGGCAAATTTCCTTTAAAGCACCCCAAAACTGTTAAATCTGGAGAATTAAAAAAAATAGTTTGAAATGTTTTTAAATAGTGAATCATCCAAGTAAAGCCCAAAAAATAACTCAGCCATGTTCATCTAACTAAAACATGTTGAAGAAGCCTTTCTCTTTGAGTGTAATCTCTGCACAATGAGAGTTTACAACAGTAGGTTTATGTATCGGATTGTATGGACAAAAGTGTAAGAACCAATATGGCTTGTTAGTTTTGTTGACATTTGGAGCCGACAGAGTGCCTCATGTAGTAGATCAAGAGAACAGTAAAAATATCAAATGAAGGAGTGGGATACTTGATGGTATGTTATAAGGAATAAATTTACTCCTGCCGGAATATAGCATGACTTCCTTTCTCTCTTCCAGACTGCAACTGCATGAGACTGACTCATCAGCAGTTACTGTGTAGGAGGAAAAGAGAATAAGTGACACAGATTAAGATCCTAAAAAAGAGACAGATAGATTCTCACATACCCTTAGAGAAAAATATCAATTTCAGATTTAGGATTGTTGTTAGCTATTAGCACAGCAAAGATGCTTGTTAGCTAACTTGAACCTGCACTTGACTATCATTGAGGAGCGTTATCTGTATACTGCCTGCTCTTTGTCTTTTTCTTTGTCCAGAGGGAAATAACAGTATGATGTGAAACAAATACACTGAGAAATTTGTAAAGATGTATTGTAGAAAAATGGTTTTGGAATCCTTATTCATGTGTGTAGTATAAATGTGACTTTTCCAGCTAATTTGAGTTTGCTCTAGCTTGTGCTAATAAAATAACTTAGATAGAAAATATTTTGTTGCAGTGGTAGCAACAATTATATTTCATTTATTAAATGTATGTAGCTTGCACTGAACTATAAAAGGCAAACTCTGCTCCTGATACTCACTGCATCTTCACAAATGATGCTAAAAATGGCTTCTCAGTGAATCGCAGCATTGTGGTGAATATTCTGCTGCAAGAGGGACTTAAAATATGCTATGTTTGTTTCAGTAGGGAAAAATCAGATGACTGGTTATCTAAACTTCTGTGTTCAGATATCTACAGATATGTTTCTTATATACATTTTTCACTGGTTATAGTTTAGTATTGATCTCTTACTATGAAGTCTGTTATCAACACCATAACATGCAGGTAATGGTTCCGAATAAATCAATGGTAATTATGTCAATTTTGAATGTCACCTAACTGGCAATAGTTTTAGAAATTACATGGCATATGTTACATGACATATTAGAGTTACATGACATAAATAGCTGATTTGTAAGATCAGCAAAAACATTCATTCATTTTCAGTTTCATGTTCAGTTTCATTTTCCAGATGGCGGGAGGGTGAGGAGTTTGTGGGAGGGGTCTGTGGGGTCATCCACAATGCTGGTGGCTTTGCAGATGCAGTGTGTGGTGTAAATGTCTGTGATGGAGGGAAGTGAGACCCCAGTGATCTATGCTGTCCTCACTATCCTCTGCAGGGTCTTGTGAACCGATAAGGTGCAATTTCCAAATTCAGGCAGTGATGAGGCTGCTCAGGGTGCTCTCAATAGTTCCTCTGTAGAATGTGGTGAGGATGAGGGGTGGGAGATGGGCTTTTTCAGCCTTCACAGAAAGTAGAGATGCTGCTGGGCTTTCTTGTCTATGGAGTTGGTGTTGAGGGACCAGGTGCTGTTCTCTGTCAGGTGAACACCAAGGAATTTGAACCTGATGGATACCTTCACCTGGTACCTCAACACCAGTTCCATAGCCAAGAATGAAATTGTTGCCTATTTCTAAAAGAAATTGTCCAAATTTCTTTCCTCTGCACTTTCCTCTTTTACTTCACAATCAAGGCCAAATCCTCAGGTCTGTATTTTACGAGGCTGCATTCTGACAAAGCTGCTATTTTTTATATAACATCTGGCAATCTGTAGTAGGCCTATGATGAGTTCAAATCATACACTGTCTATAGCATAGTTTCCTTTTTTTGGACACAACCAAGACTATGAGTCTATTTTAGTTCAAATGAATGCTAGGAATGAAAATTAGTATGAGAAAGAGACAAGAGAGATGATCGTGAGTGTGAGAACAAGCTGACCTACATTTGTGACGGTATTCATGAATTTCTGACTTAACGTAATGAATGAAAGAATGAAATGATGTACAGTTACATCACCTGCTGTCTATCTGCTGTCCAGGGTCCTGTCGCTTCTCAACACACTGCTCTGACCAATAAGCTGAATGATTAAACACCTTAATGCACATCTTCATGATAAAACATTGGCAAAACATTGGCAAAACTTCACATTGCAACATCTGCACACGTTTATCCAAGGACTTAGATAATAATGGCTTATAAAACACCATCATTATTTTGGACATTTTGGCAAACACCTTTATTCTAAGGGACTTACATTATCTCATGTTTACAGCTGAGTAGTTGGGATTCAGGACCTGGCTTCAGGCAGCTTGGTGCAGGAGTTTGAACGTGTGCTTCCGAGCAGAAATCCAATGTCTGAACCACTGAGTTACCTCCAGCCCTTAAAGCTGACTGTCCTTCCAGCCAGCTTCAAACCAGTGACTGACCCAAGGTTGCTCTTTTTAGCACACATACAGAACACAGTGCTTAGTGCTGACAATCACGGCGAGCACAATTACAGATAGGTGTTAAATTAAGGGACAAAAACAACACAGAGTGTTTTAATGAGTTGTTGGGTCAAACAACCTGTTATTGTTCTACAAAGTCTCTGGGAGGGATGAACAC
>JAOUWY010000030.1:7438690-7450190 GCA_025728095.1 Prietella phreatophila
CTGTCCAGGGTGTACCCTGCCTTGTGCCCGATGCTCCCTGGGATAGGCTTCAGGTTCCCCGTGACCCTGAAGAAGGAGTAAGCGGTTGAAGATGGATGGATGGATGGATGGATGGATGTTATTATTTTTATAGTAACATTTGGCACAGAGACTGGTGTCTGTGTATGGTGATCACTCCATATAAACTAATGCTAATAATAAACATATATATGTCTGAAAAAAAGTATCACACATATAATCGTTAGTGAAGGAGATGTTTATTTAACATTTATGGAAGGAGTCTTTAGTGTCAGTGCTTTGTAAAGGTCAGTAAGTTTTCCCAGTAAGTTTAGCCCTTTTTCCGGTTTCTCAGTAACATGACATGCTTAATTTTTTTGTCTTATTTAACTACAAGAGAGAGAAAAATGAACGATTATTTAAAGCTGTAATAGCATAAGAGATAACAGCAACTAACTTCAACAACATTAAATTCAGCAACATTAAATGTAACTAAAACAGTAAAAAAAAGCATGACGTGTTCATTCATAAATAAAAATAAATTGTAATCGTCAGGAGGTTGCTGTGGTATAAGAGGAATAAAACACTTCAGGACATGCTGTTATTGAACAATAATATTGTCTTTTGTCAGGGCTTTGTGGTTGCTGTACTTTACTGCTTTCTTAACGGAGAGGTAAGTCTTTGTGTTCGGATTTCAGTCCTGATTTTATAAGCAGCAGGGACAAAGGCATGAGTCAGGAACTGTATAAATATGACCTAAATCTATGTGATGAAGTCTGCCTATGATGAATTTATGGAGCATAAAAATGCTTGCTGTACTATTATACTCTTATATGCAATATAATTTAGGCTCCAAACGTCTGAGTCAACTTTCATCAGCTTTGAAAAATACAACATACAATTTTTTAAAACATGGTTCTTATTAACTGAATGAAGGGTAAAGTTACAGCACTATATGAAGCTTACTCCTCTTTCCCAGGGCCCATCAGGTATATTAATGACCAGCCAAGTACTTTTTTCTGCCAAGATTGGGGTCATGCATTTGGAAAAGGAGACAGAGAGAAATGAGAGAGCAGAGAAGAATAAGCAGAAGTATAAGAATATAAACCTTGAGAGAACATCCTGACAGAGGTGCTAACAGACTGATTGCTAGTTAGTAATTAATTGTATACCAAAACGTATGGAGAATTAAATTTTTTGCCATTTCCTGTCAGATTTGCATCAGTGGTATTTAAATAATTCATTACCGGTGCAGAGATTACACAAGACCTCGACCAGGTGATTTTTGCCTGCCGCTTCACGATGCTGCATGTGTTATCTTGCAAACTTTCTTCTTAAAGGTGCAGTCGGAGGTGAAGAGGAAATGGAGGAGCTGGACGGTGAACCGTTACTTTGCAGTGGACATGAAACACAGGCACCCGTCCTTGGCTAGCAGTGGCGTAAATGGAGGCACGCAGCTCTCCATCCTCAGCAAAAGCAGTTCACAGATCCGCATGTCTAGCCTGCAGGCTGAGACTCCAGCCACATGAGCTGCAGTCTCTCAGATCCGCAGACACGCACTGAACTCCTCACACCTAGCGCTATAGTAGTCCAGTTTCACCTCGGAGACTTGTATGAGCTTGCATTGTGTGGGGCAAACTGATGCTGGAGGCCATCCATCAAAGCAATCTGCTGCTGAAGACACAAGAATTCAACACCTTTAACGATCACATGGTCAAGGAGACAAATATTTGGCTCATCCTTTATATAAATGATGGAATTTCTATAGCCAGGAAATTCATATTGGCATTGTCATGCCAAATGTAAGAAATATTTTACGTCTGTTCATTGTGATGATCTTGAACACATAGGCTAAATATCGATGACCTGCCATAGAATTCTTGCCCATATTGATGATCCAGAAAATGTGAACTGTTCCCTCGGCCAAGTAGGAATGGTTTTATCCATTATCTTAGAAACAATACTTGGATGATACAAAGGGAAACACACTGACATGTCCTTCTGTAGATGATTATCACATTAATCTTTAAAGGGAACCCCGACTATGAAGACTTGCATGGCTTATTAGATTAACGCTGACATCCACTATATATTTTTGATATACAAAAACACTCTAAATGTCAGTTAAAAAACCCCAAAAGCTTTCACTTATAGGCCGCCATTGCTGTTTACATCTCAATGCATTCTGGGTAGTGACGTCAAATGGTTGCAGTGGTCTTCATTCTCCAGCGGCCCTACAGCAATATAAACATGTCTTCCATTCAGCCTTTTCAATTTGAACCTGAGAGTAACGTAAGCGATGAGGCTAACATAGAAGACATTAGTTAAAATGTACATCAAAATGAAGATGATCAGAGAGGTGAGACGGCGAGTGTAGCAAAATCCACGATGTCTGTGCAGCAACTGCACCTCTATGCCAACCGAGAGTGAGAGTGTTTTTGTAAAGAGCTCCCCCTTCTGTCAGCAGCTGTTCAAGGTAAGCATATGGATTAAACTATCATTTTATGATAAAATGTATTCTAATATCAATAATTTTAGAGATTATGAGCCATCACCACTGTATATATGTTATCCTGTTAAAATTCTGCTGGCCTGCCATGTTATAAGCAAATCTATGCTATGTACACAGCGATATACCTTTGGAAAGCTAAGATTCTAGTGATGCGATTGATAAACCGTTTCAAGATACAGTCACAACAGCAGCTACAATGAACGTCTCTGCCAGACCACCAATATACAAACAAACACTTATGAAACGGAGGCAACTCACCTATGAAGCCTCATAAAATTCCACTGATCTAACATTGTGACAAAAACAGTCTTATTACATTGGAAAAGTTCGAACCACTCAAATTATGTAAAAATATTTAGTCCAGAATATACAGAAAAACACACTAACAAGATGCTTACGCATCACAGCAAACAAGAACTAGAAAACCACAGCCAAAAGCAGCACAGGGTTGCATTCTTTTCGTGCTGCGGTGGCTAGGAGTTAATTCTTTTGACTGCTCAAGTGCAACCATTTTACATCATCGATTCAGAGTGCATTGCGCATGTAATGCAATGGCGGCCTCCATAGGTATATGTATCAAACATTAAGGATTTTAAAAAGAATGAAAATATTTAACATGTTTCTAACAATGTATTATAGAAGGAGAGTTCATTTATTGCATGTTAAGGCCTACAAGTCTTCATAGTTGGGGTTCCTTTTAAGAAAAAATATATTTCAACACTGAAATGTTAAGACTGAATTTTTTTATTTAATACTGTAGAATAATAACCAGTAAAAGAGCTACTAATCTGCCAAATGTATTTTATTTAGAAATTGTTCAGTGTTTTCCTGAACCTCTTTCTCCATGTTGAGGAACATATGATCTTGGACTTATTCTAAACCATGCTGTGGTGTCCCTGCCAGGGTGAATATTTATTATATTGTACTTCAGTAATGGAAATTAAGGATTAAATCTGTGAAAAGAAACTGAAAACGAATAGCTTTTTTCCAACTGCAGTTTGACTATCAGTTTAGAACTGTGAATGTACATTTTCGTTAAAACTTTGACCTCTTATTATTTTAGATGAACAAACGGAAAACTAATACCTACTAAAGTAATACATCATGTACTTTAAATAATAGAGTTGTGATTTTGACTGGATGCCTTTTTTTGGTCTTTGTAGGAATTTTCTAAACAGCCGTTAGTACTGAAAATGTCACTAATGCGAACAACAAGCAAACCACCTCATGATTTTGTATAACTTGTTTTGCTCATTCTTGTTTGCATGTTTTTTTTTGTTAATGCTTCTTTAATAAGATCTTTATATTGTAAATATATAGTCTTATGAAAAGTCAACAGCTTCATAAATACAAAGTGGCTATTTTGGGCATATTTTAGTAACACTCTGTTTTGCTAGTAATACCATATTAATATCTGGTTTGGTTGTTCGTTTTTGGACCTAATACCACAATAGAATACTTTCTTTTGATTTTACCCAAGTAGAAAGCAAAATCAGTGTATCACACGGCACTTTGGTACTCCAAAGATCAACATTTGACTTTCCACAGCTGGTATTACCGTACTTGTTTGCAAAGGCTGTGGAAGCTTTGCAGCTGATGTCAATTCAGATCTCCTCAAACGGGGATACTGAGAAAGATATTCTTTAACAATGTTCCTCAGAACGTTTATCATGAAAGTGCCTTTTTGCACAAACGTTGGGTGAGAATAGAACAATTTAAAAGATAGATAAGATAATCCAGTATTATTCAACTGCAAATGCATGAAGCTGTGTGGCTCTGGGGAACTGCTTTTATTGTACATAATTATGTCTGTGTTAAAAACCAAGAGGCCTTCACAAAATGTAATTCTGATTTTGTTTCTCAGTCTTCAGTTAGACATTTGACCTCTTCAGATAATTTCCTTTGTAAATATTTTTGAGAGAAAAAAACCTTGTTTTTATTTGAATCGTAGCTGTTGCTGATATTTCCAAATTGAATCACAATATTAATTTTTTTTCTTTTTTTCATTTTATGTTGCTAGACACAACTATATTTCACCCTCGTGAATTAGTATGTTCAGCCTTGTTTTTAACTTTGTTCAATGATAGTACAATGCCTTGTATGCAAACAGAAACTGCAGAAAGACAGAATGTGTGTTTCAACAGGAGATGAAACACAAATAAAGTCCACATTCTTTTTTTAAATTTTTTTTTAGAAATTTGCTATTTACATATTTCTGTGTAAAGTTACAATACAAAAGAATTGTTTTCTGGTGCTGTCAGCATTAGTAAAGATTAATGTACATGTGTTGGAAATATCTTTTAGCTCAGCACATTTCAACCTAACATATACTGTATGTTAGACAGCAAACTACCACTCATGTGTTGTCTTAAAACGCAACTGATACTAGTTGTCAGAGGATTAGTGTTGTACATGACTAGGACACCAAGTGAAGGCTTTGTGGCCTTTACAGAACTGAATACAGCTTCATATATATCCATCACTATCCATCAACCACTTTTCCAGCAGTTTCCAAACAACCTAGCAGATGTATCTGGATCAGATCAGTGCCAAAATGTATGTCATTGTGGATCAGTCACAACAGGTGTGCTACAGTACATATTAAGCAATATGCTATTCTATTTTAAGGGCAAGTCTCGGTAGCTATGTTATGTTTTGATATGAGGTTGTGCCACAGGTAACTATTTGCTCTTGGTGTTATTGTGCAAAATAACAACATTGTTCTATTAATACATATGAACCTACTGTTCTAGAAAAGTAGTTATAGCATCAGTGTTGATGAGAAGTGTACAGTAGTGGACATGCTCTATGGTTATGAAACGTGCTCAATTGTTGCATCTGTACCATGCCGTATTGAGTATTATGCTTCTGGAGCTATATCTAATATGTGTTCAACATGGGTAGTTAGTTGTTTTTTTATTATATTTTTCTGTGAATTTTTTGAAGATGGTGTTTGTTATGTATAGCCTGCATTATTGTAATCGTGAAACAGATGCATGTATATTCTGTGGTTTGATGGTTTCTTCTCAAACTGGGTGTGTTGATGTTTCACAACATGTCAGCTGAAAATGCAGCTGCCACATTCAAATTCGCAAGAAATAGTATTTAGTTGGATATGACTGCACAGAGTTCTGTTCACAGCACTGATGTCTGTTTTTATGAGCATGAGGATGCCATACACTGCTTCAGTTATTCAGACAGTAACTTAACTTTTCATTGCAGAATCTCTGTTAGCTTTTTAGCCTTTTGTCTGCACCAATAATTGCAGGATTCCCTTACACTCACATTAGTATTTCACTAATTCTTGAGCAATAGGATTGAATCTGCATTACTGACATTTCAAATCTACGTTCATATTCAACAATACCAGCCTAATTAAACATGCAAGGTTGATAAGAGAAACCTGTAAAATAAGAGGCAATATTGAAAATACTGTATCAGCGAAAAAAGTGACATTATTTCTTTTTTCTCCTGTTTTAATCGAACATTAACAGTACAGCACACATGAGCTACAGTAAAACATTTCATGGCTATTATTGGAATACAGAAATAATTCCTGAATGAGCTAAGACTGCAATTTTTTGAGACAACAATGACTGAACAATAATGACTGAATGTGAATGCATGACAAACCCACAGTTGATATTCATGTTGCTTTTGTGATGGAAAGCTTGTTTATTATTATTTTTTATTTCATCTTATGTCACATTTCCTGTATAATATCCTTTAGTTCTGTTATGTTAGACATTTTTGTAAATGATGACTTTTAAATTGAATTAAATGTCTCTAAAACTGCCTAATAGTATCTGTTTTTATAAACAACACAGAAGGCCCAAGAATATATATCACAATGGAAGGGAAAAAGGTTAAATCACTAATTCTTCTTTTGGTTATTGTGCTATATAAATGAAGGATTTCCAAGTACAGCATGTCTGAAAATGATCTTTACAACTTTGATCCAATATAAAAAAAAAGAAAAAGAAATATGAAGTGATTAATGCTCTGAGGTAAAAACATTGCTATGTAGTTTATGCAGTTAAAGAAGAAGAAGAAAAAAAGCAATTGATTATGAATTACATTAAGGCAAGTTGATGAAAGTAGCAAAGAGACTTCATCTCATCATTAAGATACAAAAGGCTAAAGTTATTGGAAGGAATAGATGAAAACAACCTTACAACCAAAACTTCCAGGAACAGTATAAGAAATCATCTCAGCTTTAGTGGTTGAAAATAATATTATAACAGTGTTCCTGTCCAGGAGTCCTACTGATCAAATACCCTGTTTCACAGCATTTAAACAAGTTAGACCACTGAGACTAGAGTTGGGAAAATCTGTCCTGTAGTGACATAACATTTTCAATTAAAAAACACACTGTCATAGAATTAGTATATATAATGCAAATTACAAGCAAAACAAAACAATAGCAAAAGTACAATAGTACAGGGCAGTATCTGTTCATGACCTTAAAGACAGACTTGAAACAACAAATTCAAATAGTGAAGTGGTTCCTTATGTGTGAACATCCCTCAAGGCTAATGTGAAGTTTTTAGTTTTGTCCAACAATTTCGGCAATTCATAATTCCAAATATTCATTCACACTGTATGATGTGAGAATACACCCTGAATGGGACACCAGGTCATCACAAGGCATCATACACACACTCACACTCTCATAATCCCAAATATGATTTATGAATTATTTCATAATTCCAATAGCTTCAATATTGTGGTAAAGAAACAGGTCAGCAGGTCTATTCAAGCATTTGTATATACAGTGGCCACAAAAAGCATTTGGACACTTTAGCCACACTTAGATATATATGGATTTCCCTGCATTAGAAAACAACATCAAACCAAGTAGCTTTCATTTTAAATATAGTTACCACAAGCACACTTTTCAAGCAAATAGAAAATAGATTATTCAAAAATAATAGATATACTGCTCAAATGAGACAAACTGGACATTTAAGATTATTCTAATGGTCACAGTAAATCCACAGTTAATGTGATAAACTACTCCAGGTAGCTTTTCGGCTAGGGTGACCTGTATGAAATTGAAGCTAAATGACTACATACATCTACTATAAATTACTTTAAGACCAGCTGGTAAAAAGTAACTGCACAAATGGCTAAGAAGAGAAAATTAAGTTCAAAGAAAAGGTCAAGTATTATCTGTTTGGACAAACAAGGATCAGCAAAGATAAAAACAGACAAATACAGGCAAACCCTGAAAGAATACCAGACTGGGCAGGATAATTGTAAGAAAAAGAATAATAAATAGGTCAGAACAGCAGCAAAGATTCCTTCATGCATCAACGAGAATTACAAATACAATTTACACAAATAAAAAAATAAATAAAAAAATTTAAAACAGGATGAACAAGCATGGGTACAAAGGGAGAGCAATGCAGTGGAAACCATTCATAATCCTCAAGAATAAGAAAGCAAGGGTAAAATTAGTAAGAGAACATGCACAGAAAGATAGCTTCTGGAAAAGTTTTATTTTTAGATGAATACAAACTGAATTTGGATGGATCTGATGGTAAAGTGTTTGTGTGGAGAAAGCCAGGAGGAGAATTCCATTCAAAATGCACGAAGGGTATTAAAAATCATGGAGATGGCTCAGGCAGTTTTTCCTACAGTGTTGTTGGTGAACTTTGATGGCGTTGTGTACAGTGGCATTTTGGATGCAAACTTGCAGAAATCAGCGGAATCATTTTTTTTCAATTGGATTTTTCAGGAGGATAATGATCCGAAGCATAGAAGCTGCCCTTTTGAAAGAATACTTCCCAGAGCCCTGACCTACAGTAAAGTGTATAGCGCACCTATGGGAAGCAATGGAGAAAACATGACCAACTTATTGATGCTCTAATGTGGAAGAACTTGGAGGAAACTTACACCACAACTGTTACAGAAACTAGTTAATTTCATGCCTGGAGGTAGTCAAGAAGTTCTGTGAAACGAAGGACGGCAAACTAAACAATGAAACACTGTAATTGTGATCTTTAATGAAGCTACTACTGAGTATCCAATATATATTTATTGTTTGTTTGTTTTTTAAAATATATTTTTAAACATAATCTATTTTTGGAGGGAAATATTTTGCTTGAAAAGTATGCTTAAATTTTAAATAAATTTTGGTTTATTTGTTTTGTAGTGTGACTTAAGCGTGGCTTAAGTGTCCAAATACTTTTTGAGGCTGTACATGGCCTCAGTGGTATTATAAATTTAAAAAAGATCAAATAATAGTGTAATTTTATTAAGAAATAACACACACAGTAATGCACAGATTGATCACACATGTAAACGACAAGCATAAGAGAAATTCAGTATTCCATTATACTATATGTATAGCAGTATATAGTTCTAATATATTATTAAAATAATAGCCATATGCCATATCAGCAATATTTACATATTTACACTGCAATAATCTTATTTACAGACACATTCAATAGTATTAGAACTTTCTGAAGCAAACAGTATTAAAAAAACAACTTTTACAGTTTAGTGCTCCACATTGTGAAATGTAACACTGTGTTATTTAAGTTGACCAGAAAATGTTTTTAATCTAAATCTTAAATACATTTTTTAAAATAATACTAATACCAATATTCATTAACTTTTACTAAATTAAAAAAATCCCTTAGTATAGTATTTAAAGCTGCAGTATCACACTTTTTTTGGTTAAAAATGAACAAAAATCAATTATTGAGCGAGTAAATAAAAAGATCAGTGTTCAAAACTCCTTACTCCTGTCTCCTTACCTTAACCTGATTCGCAACAGTAAGCTTAAAATAATGAATTATAATTTGAGCTGACGGGTCGGATTTTGTGGGAAATGTCAGTTTGAAGTCATTCGTCACTGTGTGGTTATGTCACGTCTGTAAACAGAAAGAAGAAGACCCGACTACTATATATCATGTGAGTGCTGAGGATGGTGGAGTGTTTATAGCTTGTTCTTAGAATTGCTGAGAATTTTAATTTGTCATCTAGATAGCTGCTTTTATTGTGAATAGTTCTAAATGTTGACACGTGGGGAATCACCTAATGTTAAAACCAAGAAACCTCAAACGGTGGAGAGTCTGCGGTCAAAAAGGGGACGTGACAGAGAATAAATAATCGGCATGGCTTTCGAGAGGTGGGAGAAAACTCAGAGATCTGAAGGGATTGAAGACTGACGCAGAGAGGGCTTTTTTCCTGCTGGACAGGTAAGACATTTTAGTGGCTCAACAGGTAGCTATCTAACATTAGCACACCTGTTTGCTTGATTCAGCTAGGTATTGAGTGTCCTGTTTCTTGTTTTTTTATTTTGTTTAGTTTGCTATGGTCAGCGTGCAAATTGCAATTATTTTCTGCTAGCTATCAGAGAGAACAACTCACCTATTGTAAAAAGCGCTATACAAATAAAATTTAATTGAAAATAATTGAACCTCCCCTCCAAGAAAACCTGATCCGCCGCCACCTCCGCCGTCAAGTATTGGAGCTACTATACAACCCATACGAATACCTCAAACCATCAGATTCATCTGACAACAACCCATGTACTCTGCAAGTAACTTGCAATTTTATGTTTCAAACAAAGATAGTGATAGACAGGCAAAAGTTCAGTACTGCAGCTTTAACATGAATAAAGCTCATTAACAATGCTAGTGCCTAAGAAAAGCTTTATCACACAGGACCAGTTCACTATGTAATATTTACTTACAAATGACTTAAGAGGTTCACTATATAGGGAAACAGTTATATAAATTAAGAAATAAACAATGGCATTTACAGTGATTTAGGCTTTTTTAAAAGTAGCTTTAATATTAAAAAAAAGCTCTTAGTTGGTAGAGCAGTCATGCAAAGCACTGATTTTAATCATTTGCACGTTCATACATTTTCACATGATTTAATAGAAGAATAACAGCACTTGTTCAGGGTACATTTAGATTAAAAGCATAATAACTTGAAGTGAATCACAGCACAAATGACCTTTAGTGCATGTCTTAGAAGCCGATATTTCTTATTTATACTTATGAAATTTGGAAAACATTCCAAACAGACCCATATATGCTAGAGACTCAAAACTTTAACTATATTTTGCCGATGCTGAATAAATAAAAAACACACCCCTTGTAGATAATAATTAAAAATTATTTCAGATGAAGAAAACAAGACTGGCCAGAAAAAAGACCAGTGCACTAAAGCAACAACATCCCATACTAATGGCTGTAAACTGCTCATATGTGCCAATGACAAGCTTAAAAATGCTAATAGTATAGAGATTGAATAACACACTTCTAAATCAAAGATGATAAACATCTACCAATGAACATGTTTTAACTGATGAGAAATGAAAGTGCACACATGATGAAAATCATTCAAAAACATGCCTCTGGAAATAGCACACATCAGACTTGAGATTCAGAAACTGAAGATGTCGAATATTTTGGAAATAGTATTTGGCATTTAGTCAAAGTAAGTAGTGTGTTAATAAAAGCAGTTTTCTTCTGTACAACAAGAAAACATGCTAATTATATCTGTAGGTGTAAATGAAGTGTAACACTTCAGTATAGTGGATCACATATGAGCAGAACTGGGAAATACTTTGTTAATATAGTTCATGTTGGTTTTTAAGTGTTTGCATTTTACTTGACTTTTCCTTTCTACATTTCGAAAGAAATCTCTACTTTCCACGTTACTTTCACTACATTTTCAAAGATCACAAAATCTACCTCATAATCTGTTTCTCTCTCTCATTCTCCCTCCTCCCTCTCTCCCTTCCTCCTCTCCCTTCCTCCATTCCTCTTTCTCTCACTCTCTCCCTCCCTCCCTTCCTCTCTCTCTCCCTCCCTCTCTCCCTCTCTCCCTCCCTCTCTCCTTTTGATTCCCTCCCTCTCTCCCTCACTCTCTCCCTCCCTCCCTGCCTCTCACTCTCTCCCTCTCTTCCTCCCTCTCTCCTTTTGATTCCCTCCCTCTCTCCCTCCCTCCGTCTCCTTTTGATTC
>JAOUWY010000030.1:7615987-7628445 GCA_025728095.1 Prietella phreatophila
CACACTCACACACCCATTCATACACTATGGACAATTTAGACACGCCAATCAGCCTACCATGCATGTCTTTGGACTGGAGGAGGCAACTGGAGTACCCGGAGGAAACCCCCCGCAGCACGGGGAGAACATGCAAACTCCACACACATAGAGTCGTGGGAATTGAACCCCAACCCTGGAGGTGTGAGGCGAACGTGCTAACCACGAAGCCACCATGCGGCTCCATTTTCAATCAGGATAAACAAATTCTTTATTTATTACTATGAATTATTTTATCGCCACAAATCTGTTATAAGGTTAGACACTTATACAGGTTTCTGTGTGCAGAGTAGGGATGTCACAATGTCAAAAATCTAGTAGTCGGTACCGATACCACCAAAAGTACACAATACAAGTCAATAAAATATAACATTTTAAAAATTAAGTTAAAAAAAAAAACCTCCCCTGGAGGACATCTTCCTCTGCCTGATACCAGCAAAGAGAGTGAGAGACATCACAAAAATTACTTATAACTTTAGCTGGTTTCACGGCTACAATGCCAGCTGCCTCAAACAAATATAATACAGGATATATATACACACACACATATACACATACACACATATATGAGATACCATTTCTGACCTAAAAAGAATAAGTGTATAGTGAGGTGTCTAACAATTTACAAATAATGTAAATAGTCATGGTAATTATTAATTAAATATGTGGTGTTTCATGCACCTTGAGCAGCAGCTCAACAATGTGGACATTAGGCAACCGAGATGTAAAAGAATTATTCCAAAAATGCACGGGTATGTTTTCTTTTACTGTAGGATCACCCAAGAAGTCCATCATACAGCTGAGCTTTCGTGACTGCTGCTGCTAGCATGGAGTTCCAGACTGCAGAGCTAATATTATTATTATTATTATTATTATTATTATACCTAACTCTACTCTCTTTAAAACTGAAATAGTAAAAATGTTTCATCATAAAATGGTAACACAGTGGGCACAGTTCTAATCCTGTCAAAAGCCTGTCGAATTTCCCAACGGCAGCCATGTTTTCAAACTAATCATGTGAATATGTGAAATGCTACATACAAATTTTTAACAAATTGTTTCAGAGATACAGTTACTTGAATGTTATAGTAGCCACTACTGAGTTGCAGATGTGAAAATTCATAGCCTAATTCAAAGTCATGTACTATAAAATGTCAATGAAATATTAGCTTACTGCAGTCAACTCTGGCACCGTGTTATGAATAAATGAATCTGAAAAAAACCTACTTGAAGACAAATTTGAATAAAATATGATGGGCCAAGTAACAACAATGAGACAATAAACAAAAATTAATTGGCAAACATTTTGTAGCCCCGTCAAGCACCAGTACAGTTTCCTACATATTTTCTTTTGCAGCGAAACCGGTGAGCGACAAGGTGAAAGCATGACTAGCAAGTGAGTTGAGATTTTCTTACCTTTATGCATATTAGGTATGATGCAGTAAAATGTCATATCCAAACGAGTGGCTCAAATGAGTCCTCTGACCAATCATGTTGTACAATGTTTTTCATTCCCCCTCTCACAACTTAGTTCCTACCTGCAATAGGCTACAGGCACAAACACTTCCACATTATAACCACAACGGCTCCTCTACTTCCAGTTCGGACACTGCAACAGCAATGATGCAATTAAATACAGTGTTTCAAGAGCTCCTAAAAATTAACATTAACAACGTTCATCAAATTTGTCAGAACACTTGCAAAGCTCAGTTTAGTAAGCTGGAGAAAGGCTTCAGACTGTATGCTTAAACATCTTCCAGCAGACAGGCTTCAGACTGTATGCTTAAATATCTTTTTATCGCATTAAGAAGGGCACGTTGCTTTCTCACTTTACTGTCAAAGGTACACAATGCTATATTAAAGATATTCTTAGTCTGTGACCTAGTGAATGCCAAAGAGCTCCATTTTGGTCTCATCTGACCACCAGAGGACAACTGTGCTCATTTTTGTTGCCAGCGGTTTAGACATTAATGGCTGTGTGTTGAGTTATTTTGAGGGGGCAGCAAATTTACACTGTTACACAAGCTGTACACTCACTTCATTACATTGTAGCAAAGTGTCATTTCTTCAGTGTTCAGCAACGCAGCCTCGTTACTAACACATCACTTCTGTTATAATAAACGACAGAATTTACACTGCAGGCACGCAAATACAGCATATAATGACAAACTTAAATTAAACTAAAACATTTAAGAAGCTTGCATCAGTTTCCCCTGCCCCTCACACACAGTGGAGCATTTGGGATATAAACATAAGTTTGTCCCTGTGTATCAGTTTGATTTCCACAGTGTTTCAAATGCTCTACTGCCTTAGAGGACTTAGAGGTTGCACAATTTTTTCCTCAATCACGTGACAATTTCGCCTCCATCTGATGGTGACTGAGGTCATGTTGGGGGAAAAAAAAGTAACGCTGACAGAGAGTAAACTGAAGAAAGTCATCATCGGTGAATCTGGGTGTTTGCCAATGCTAGCGTGCATATGACATCATGCCCCGTCGTGGCTTATACTTCCGGTTAGTAAAAAAAAAAAAAATGCGCGTGTTATATTTGAGATATTACGTTTCTAAAATCCACACACTAGACGGAAGTGCAGAGTGCATAGTGTAAGTGTACAGTACTTCATTTGGGACACAACGTTATTATTTACTCTCCGGAGCGTGTTTTCAGAACATATATATAAATTAATATAAAATGCTCTCCTGCCTTAGAGGACCTGGAGGTCGCACACTTTCTTCCTCAGTCACTTGACGATTCCGCTTCCGTCTGATGGCGACTGAAGTCATGTTGGGAATAAAAGATAACGTTGACAAACAGTAAACTGAAGAAAGTCATTGTCTGTGACTATTATTTACTGACTTTCACAATTTGGTGGGCATTCTGGCTAGCGGCATCGCATCACGTTCGTATGATGTCATGCGCCACTGACTAGGAAGCAGCTTATACTTCCAGTTAGTAAAAAAAAAATCTAGTGTTCCATTTGGGATGATATTACCTTTCTAAAATTCATACACTAGATGGTAGATTACACAGTGCATAGTGTAAGCGCGAAGTACGTCATTTGAGACACAACTTTAGTATTTACTCTCCGAAGCGTGTTCGGAGCAGAAGTAGTGAGTAAACATACCATGCGCAGACCCACTAATCAATAATGAGACTCGTTGACAAAGTTTTCATAATCAATTATTATCGATTAGTTGTTGCAGATCTAATAATTTCCTTATAAAACTGCACAACCTGTACCAGAGACTATTTTTATCACACCAAATATTGACTTTCATTTGCTACTGTTTACTGTTCTTTGCGGTATTTTTTTCATTTAAATGTAGAAACATTTAATTCCATTATTTTGAAGGCATCTTTGCATGTGCCTAAAACTTTTGCACAGTACTGCATGTGATTTGATACATGGTGTTAATTTGTTTAGTCAGTTGCAGACACAATGCCTCATGCTGCTATACTTATGTCACTGTTTACGTTGGTACTGCATCACACAGACGTTTTGTGTTAGTTTCTGAGGACATGCACAAATGACACACCAAATGACTGCAAGATATGTGCAGCGTCCGTCTTCCATACATGTATGCATAGTTAACAGAAAGTACAAGTCAGCCTTTAAAAGAGCAGCTTCAGCTCTGACTGTTACAGAGAGCTGATAGTGGAGACTTCTCCCAGAAACGTTCAATAAACTTCCCCTTACAAAAAGCTTCACCATATTAATGATCACTCTTTCCCTTTTGTGAAATAACACTTTATTTCAATACATTTCTTATTAGGCTCAGATTATGTGTCAAGTAGCTGTTACAGTGGAAACGATACGAGTTAAATGAAGCGCATTAATATAAACCCGTGAGTTGAACTGCAGCCGGTACTACTGTCAGAGCTGCTGTTAGACAAATCAACACCAATCGGACTCAAGAATTCAGCAGTCCTGTGTAACAAGTGCTATGTAGCGCCGTTATTAATATATGTTCGTATATAATTTTCTGATTATCAGTGGGTAAAACGCTATTAGAAGAACTTCGCTTAAATCTCTTTGCTAGCTATCTAGCCACACACTTAGCATGTTAAGGCGACGTAACGTTGGGTAGCGAGCCAAAGTTCCTTATTTGTTTTTTTACTCCTCAAAATGCAAAAGGGACATCGTCTTGAATAAAACCAACTCGCGATAATAATTCACCACATAAATGTTCGTATTAACGCTCACTGAAGTATATATTACCATGGCTAATGCAGCAGCTTAGCAAACATTTATGTAGCTACATTAAGTTTATGGTTAGCTAATAGTACTTAGCTTGCTACCAAGCCAACACTTTTAGACTAGACTGACTTTATCGACAAGTTATATTGTGCCTTTATTGCATTATTAAACATTAACGAGTATTACCTGCGAGGGTTGTTCCTTAGCTGTACCTGCTCTCTTCTTTCCGTCATGACTTGTTATGATAGCTAACGTTACCTATCAAATGACCGACATTTGAATTTAACTTTATGCTAGGTGGTCTAACTGCAGGTGGTCAAAGCTTATTAATCCTACACCTAAATGACTAAATACCCCATTCCTTACACTCCTCTTCAGCTTAATATCTATGTAAAATGTCTTAGTACGGCGTAACGTGTGAACTTAATAATTAACTAACATTTGTGAAACGTCTTATTTTCTACTATAGTTCCTAATCCACTTGACTGATCCACCCGTGTTGAGTTCCGCAGTGTGAGAGAATCTGGGTTGCCAGATATTTCTTATTCAAAACCACACTGACGATTTTTGTTTAGTTATTAGTAGATTATTTATACCGTGTAGGGTTGTCACGATACTATAAACATATCTTATGATACTATACCAGCTGAAGTATCACGATACCAAATAAGGTCCGAGTTCACCTGAGTCGAGACCAAAAGGGGCGGAGTTGGATTGAAGTCTGAGTCGAGTCCAGCTGAGACCAGAAAATAATTACCGTAAGTTGAAAAAAGACTTGAAATTGCAATTCTAGACTCAACACTGAGCTGTTAAATTAATATTGGAACCTTCACAAACGAATGGCAACAAAAATGTAACAAAAAAATACTACTATTACATGTTGCCATTGTCATTTAATATTTTTATTTCATGTCATCAGCACCTCAACTAGTTTCCTATCAAAAAATGGTTTCAAAGAATAAAAGGGCTATAGAGGTATATGTAGAACTTTTATTAAATTACAAGTGTATGAAAATACAAAGGAACCTTTTTTCTTATTGTATCACACTATATTGTGCACTCCAGTTCTAGTTGACATTTCAATGATTTGATGTGTCTCCCTCACAGTTATATAGGCTGAGAGAGAGAGAGAGAGAGAGAGAGAGAGAGAGTACATGGTAAAGTTACATTCAGCAGCAGGTCATAACAACAAGCTTAATGTTTTATTACTGCTTTTAATTTGTCTATGAATGACAACAAACTTATTACTGAACACAGCTCTGTTCTTGTAACTTTTTTTTCATTTTAATTCCTAAAATGAAATAAAAAATCCCTTTCAGCATTGTTTATGATATTTTATTATAAGTACATTTCACATTATATTTGAAATTCAAGACTGATATCACCAAATATTAATGTTTAGAGGTGGGCGATATGACTACAATCTTATTTCATGATAAAGATACGTAATCTCAGGAAGGTCCATCATTAGTATTCAAGTAAGAAATACTACAGAAATTAAATAAAGCAATTAAATTTAAAATAACACATACAGGACTCGCACCCTGTCCAGGGTGTACACTGCCTTGTGCCCAATGCTTCCTGGGATAGGCTCCAGGTTCCCCGTGACCCTGAAAAGGAGTAAGTGGTAGAAGATGGATGGATGACACACACAGTGATTTTTATAAAATTTACTTAAGTTATTCAATCAAATGAATGAGTGAGTGATTTTTTTCTTTGTGTTTTGTTGTTTGATTAACATTAATGACACAAACAGCAACAGGTTTATTAGACTGCTAAAGAGAGCTCAATTCGGTCCTGGCACGATGAGGTGGCTTTCTGTGCATGCTCTTCATGTATGTGTGCACAGAAAGCCCCTGGCCAGACAGGAAGACATTAATTAATTTCATGTTATCTTAATTTTATGTTGTTATTTATTTTTTTATCTTTCTTTTCATATTACACATAACACAGACTCCACTGTATTCTGAAAAATTTCACAGCCCAAAATTTCAGAGTCCATGTCAAGTTTGAGTACAAATTTACTCGAGTCCGTGACAAGTCCAAGTTCGTTTATAATTGGATTCGAGTCCGAGATCGAGTACCCCAACTCTACCAAGTAGTATCACGATAACTTGCATTACTGTGTTAATTCATAATTCTAATGTACAAAATGAACAAATTTACAGAAATACATAGATATAAATGAAAATAGACAAGCCAGATTTTCCTCTGAATCCATTATCAATGAGAATGAATAACTGGCTGTTGGAAAAACTAAAAAATAATCATACATTTGGAAAGCAACTAATTCAATGTGCCATTTCATCCATTGTGTCAGGTCCCGAGATGTAAGGGAGTTGAATACAGGAGCAGGTGCAGGTAAAGACGTTTTGTTAAGGAGGCAGGCAGATAAATTCAAATCGTGAAACAGAGGCGTGGTCAAAAACAGGCATGGGGCGCCGATAAGCAAACAGGCATAATACTGGGCTAAGCAGGAATCCAAAATGCGGTCACAATAAACGAGGTCAAAACAAGGAACAGGAAGCTATGACTGGAAATTGGGAGCGGAAAACACCGGCATGGTCTAAGTGAACTAATCTAACTTTCAACTAACTAAATCTATCGAGGTACGAAACAAAAACTATCTACAATTATTACTATAATACTCCGCGAGGTGTACAGTGAAGTGAGAGGTATTTATCATAAACATAATTAACATTAAGTGCTGACAGCTGGAAACAATGAAGACACACCCTCGAACAACCAATGACATAACAGGGCGGAGACAGAACAGAAACAAAATAAACACACGTGTCCACAGTAAACAATGTCACAGTTGTCAACAATTGAAGAGCGTGCGCTCGCTGAGCACTTGCACACATGGATCGTGCACATGTGGGCCCTCCGGCACTCCAAGCACTCTGCAGTCTGCAGCTATGACTAAAGTGGAGATTGTGACACATGGTTCCGGCACTGTTCCCTAGGGCAATGAAATCATGCAAATTGAAGGTGTCCTCAGAGAACTAAGAATGAACACAACATTAGGAAAAATAACTGAATTTGGAAATGAACTAAAAAAAAAAATCATAAAATTGTGAGTATTAGATTGCTTACTAGCAATAATCCATGGTTAGGTGTGCATTAGACGATCTTAATGCACTCTACAGAGGCAACCACCCTATGCTTCATGTCTGATGGTTCTTCGACTCCATGTCGTGCATTAAAATCACTTTAACCACAGTGCAGTTGAATGCTCAAATCTGGTTGGTCAGAAGATGTGCATTATTTTCGTACAGCACAGGTAGTTCCGGCTATAACATGAACAAGTTAATATCAATGCGCTCATTCTAATATGATATTGTTTCTACAGTAACTGCTCATACAGTACACAGGGATTTACAGCAGACCCTCCACATAATCTAAGATGAATAATAAACGGGTTCTTGTTTATGTCACGTTTTCCACGTAATTAAGGTTAGGATGGATGCAAGTGCAGATAAGAGCTTTTAATAAAGATAGACAGGTAGACAAATCCAAATCAGAAGACAATAGCGTGGTCAAAAACAAGCGATCAGGAAACAGGTATAAATGAGGCAAGGCAAGAATCGAGAACGAGAAACCAGAAACAAGATCAAAGAACATGAATCAAAATGAGGAACAGGGTACACATTCTTGGTATGGTGATAACACTCTTTGCAAAGTCATAGTATTCAAAATGTCTATTATATAGCGTGGAGTGAGTGAGTGTGAGATTGGCAATAGGTGTGTGTGATTAGTATTCTGGAGAAGGTGAATGTGTGTGTTCTGGGAATTGCAGTTCATGGTGACCATGTTTGTAGGCCGCAGTGCATGATAGGAAATGTAGTCACTGATTTGACAGTACCCGCCACCCCCCCAGCAGAGCAGGAAGACAAAGCGTCAACCTCCTTCGACTCTGCAGGCTGAACTTGGTTGGCTGTGACAACAGACTCAGGCGTGAGCAGAGCTTGGTCATCCATGTCAGCAGACTCGGGCGTGTGCAGAACTTGGTTGTCCATGTTAGTAGATTCGAGCGTGAGCAGAACTTGGTTGTCCATGTCAGCAGACTCAGCCGTGATCAGATCTTGGTTGGTCATGACGACCGACTCTGGCATGAGCATAACTTGGTTGGTCGTGACATCGGTTTCAGGCGTGAACAGAACCTGATTGGTCGTGATGTCAGTTTCAGGCATGAGGAGCACTTGGTTGGTCGTGTCAACAGACTCTGGCGTGAGCATAATTTGGTTGGTCGTGAAGTTGGTTTCAGGTGTGAAGAGAAGCTGGTTGGTCGTGACGTCGGTTTCAGGCATGAGACAAAGAAGTTTACACTTTCTGGTTTCTCTGAAAAATGACAAGCTGCAGGAGAGAGAGAGAGACAGAGAGAGGGAGAGAGAGAGGCTGGTGAAGGAATGACTGTTTATTGCAGCTGTAATGTAGATGATAAATAGAACTAACTTGTCTCTCAGATATTTTGCAACATTAAATCTAATTATAAACCATTACAATGCATGACATTTTGTTCATGAGGAACAGTAGTGTTATGTGTAGTTGGCCTCAGTGTTGCCAACGCTTTAAAGAGGAAAGACTAAAGCATGCTGAAAAAGTCACTAGATGATGTCATAGACTAATTTGCATGTTCATTTATTAATCATGATCAAATTACAAATTAGAGTACATGATGAAGGAAGATTTTCACTTAGAATAAAATAAAATGGAATAGAAAAAGAAAGGCATTAAACAGTGAGTGAACACATTGAACACATGATCAGTTGAGCGAACATGCTCTCTCAACTTGTATTTCAGCAATTGTGATTTGAGCATGAGAGCCGTATCAAGTGCAGGACAGTAACTAATGTCTGATCAAAAAGTCACTATATTTGTTGTTAGGTTCTAATTTGAATTAAACTTGCTAAAGGGGTCTAAAAAGTCACCAAATCTACCGACAAAGGCTCTACATTTGTAACATTGGTTGACCTAAACCACAGGTTCCCAACCCTTATAGTTGTTTAATAGAGTATTAAAGTTAGAAGCCTTTCTACCACTTGCTAGAAGGATTATTCTTATATGTCTGATCATCTTCAGGAGCTCTAGCAGATACAAAATACCACCATTGCAAGTGCAGTGAATGAACCAGAAATGCAGGAGCAGTACTAAGAATATTGCAAGAAGGCCATGCTTCAGAGCACAGGTTCCCAACCAGGGTCCTGGAGTACCCCATGTCCTGAAAGTTTAAGTCACAGCTAATTTACAGCACTTTCATAGTAGAAGTGGGGAGTGTTCCAGAAGGGACACTAAGGGCACTAGTCCATTTGCCATGTCCAAATCAGAATGAAATTGATGCTTTTGGTTTGATTGGTATTTGGTTTCACACTGCACATAATTAAAAAATGTTAGCTAAAGACTGGTTTATACGTCTGTGTTGATGGGTACTTGCATCACTATGCAGAGAGGTTTATGGGAAAGAGTAACACAAAGGTGCTGTGGCAGACTATCTTCTATGAGGCTAATTGAGCATTGTGCATATCTACAGACAAACACTGATTGGTTGGTGGGGATGTGTGTCTGGTTGCGTACCTAGAAAGGTTTGTGTACCCAGAAACATTACTACACAAAACCAAAACAACAGTGCAGAACAGACAGGCACAGCTAGCAGAATTGAGTAATTTGGAACATTTAGTAGAAAAGGTACAACACTATGAGAATTTATACAACACACATTTACACAACATTTGAATTCAAATGACACTGATTTTATTTTAGGGATAACTTTGGACAAAGTTCCAGAGGTTTGCATGAAAATGTGTACGGCAATGAAGGACAAATTCATTGGTCCAAAAAAGAAAATGAAGACCAAGAGTGCAGACTCTGGGTCAGGTGGACAAAAAGTGACAGCATATTAGATAATGCTCAGTTGTCTGCTGGGGCGTCGAATTTAGTAAGGATTCTAGGGACATGTCCTTACCAATATCCAGCAACTACTGAATTGTCCCTAGCAATAATTTTGATCAAACAATTAAAATATATTTATATATAACCAGTGTTGTCAGTCAGTATCTTGTGTTTTTTACTTTTTTTTAATTTTGTGTTTTTTCATTGAGATTAAGAATCTCTTTTACAAGAGTGCCTTGGCCAAGACAGGCAGAAGCACAATTTGTGGTACACAAACGGTTAACAGATCTATGAGTCCTGCCTCCCTAACTCACGTTGCCAATAGGATTGGCTTTGCTGCTTCTTGTTAACGTGAGAGAGGCTATAGCAGGCTACAGTCAGGCAGGTGTTTCTGTGGACTGCTTTTATGTCCCCACCAATGTCAAAATCAAACCTATGCCTGGGTTTGTAAACACTGCAAGACAGAGATTAATTATGCCCTCAGAAATTAGGTAAGACATCAAATATTGATGTAGACATCAATATATTCTATTGATGAAACAGTTTACCAGTGGTATTTATTTCATGGACATCTTGCCAACTGGTTAACTATTGCTAACAATAGCCAGCTCAACTCAAACCAGAACTAGCAAAAACACAAGTCAGAATTAGTACAGTCAACCATACTGACTAACCAGTAGTCAGATAGGCACTGTTGTCATAAAATGCATCTGTGTATGAATTTTTGGAATAATCTATTGTGTAATCTGCTCTATTCCTTCTTAAATTAGAAACTCCAATTTCAAAATAAGATGAAGACCCCATGACTATATTGTCCCTTGAAGGTTTTAAGGACAGCTGCCATACCACCCCTGCTGACCCAGTATAATGTTAGACTACCTGTATTATCTATAATTAACATGCCCCAGGATGTCCTACTCCCAGTTAATGGCAGTGTACCTGTTCCTTCGCATGACATGGTAGGGCCACTAGACAAGACCATTTGTCCACAGAAGGGTCTTAAGGCAATTTACCAAGACTTTAAATAAGGAAGAGAAAGAGTCTGTCAAAGAAACATGACCTCCTTTCTGCAAAATTCCACCTGAGTGGCTAGAAATTACAGAGTTTAAAAGATTTGCTTTGCTGCACAAGACATTCACAGCATGACTTTAAATAGGTAAAGTATTTCTCTTTATTTAGTAGTTTGTTTATTTTTAATGTAAAACATTGTTTATTTAAAACCTTCTTAGTAATAGTTATTATTTTATTAGCGTGGGGACATGTTTGCCTCACACCTCCAGGGTTAGTAGTTCAAATCCCGCCTCCGCCCTGTGTACACAGAGTTTGCATGTTCTCCCTGTACTTTGGGGGTTTCCTCTAGGTACTCTGGTGTCTGCCAAAGGACACCCGTTGTAGGCTGATTGGCATTTCCAAATTGTCTGTAGTGTGTGATTGTGCCCTGCAATGTGTTCATACCCTGTCCAATGTTTCACTGACCTTGTGCCCCAAGTTCCCTGGGATAGGTTCCAGGCTATAGGTGGATAAGTTAGAAGCATTTTTCTGTGTTCTTAAACTTATGTGTTTTTGTGTTGGTACTTATTAAAGCATGGAAGTTTTTTCACAGTCTAATTCATTATTTACATGTTACAACATCAACCATTTTGAATATCAACTCTATTGGCCTCCTACAACTTCAGAAGCACTTTGCCTGCACAGCTGATGAAATGCCCTATTTAACTGGAAATACACTATTGTACTCCTGCCCAGTGTTCCCAGGAAATTCTCAGGATTTACTCCAATTTCCCGATATACTCACATTGAACCTGTCAGCCTGAATAGGATGGACCCTTCATACATTAAAGGTCGTTTTCTCATTGCTCTTGGAAGGCACAGCACTGCTATCTATGGAGATGTCTAGTGGAGATACATCAAGCTGTTAGTGATAGCACTTGCTGATATACAGTGAGGGAAAGTAGTATTTGATCCCCTGCTGATTTTGTACATTTGCCCACTGACAAAGAAATGATCAGCCTATAATTTTAATGGTAGATTTATTTGAACAGTGATAGACAGAATAACAAGAATATCCAGAAAAACGTATGTAAAAAATGTTATAAATTGATTTGCATTATAATTAGGGAAATAAGTATTTGACCCCCTCTCAATCAGAAAGATTTCTGGCTGAGATTGGCAGCACACTCTTAAAGGGAGTGCTCCTAATCTCAGCTTGTTACCTGTATAAAAAACACCTGTCCACAATCTTGTCCCTGACATCTTTGGAGAGCTCTTTGGTCTTGGCCATGGTGGTGAGTTTGGAATCTGATTGAATGATTGCTTCCATTCAATCAGATTCCAAA
>JAOUWY010000030.1:7696533-7707228 GCA_025728095.1 Prietella phreatophila
TCCAACACCTTCCCCCGTCACTTTCATTGGCGGCCCCGCGTCCCTGGCGGAGCTGGGGAGAGGAGCGCTGTCTCTGGCAGAGCTGAGAGGCTGGACCCGGGCTGGGACCGGGCTCAGAGACCTGGCGAGAGTGCGAGACAGGACTAGGAACTTGACTAGGAACTTGACTAGATGCACAACTAGGAACTTGACTAGATGCACGACTAGGAACTTGGCGAGATGCACGGCTAGATGCGTGGCTAGGAGCATGGCCAGATGCGTGGCTAGGAGCACGGCCAGATGCGTGGCTAGGAGCACGGCTAGATGCGTGGCTAGAAACATGGCTAAAACTCGTGACGGAACTAGAGACGAGATTCGGAACATAGCTAGAGACGAGGTTCGGAGCGGGCCTAGAGACGCGGTTCGGAACAGAGCTAGAGATGCGCTTCGGAACAGGTCTAGAGACGAGGTTCAGAACAGGCCTAGGGACGAGGTTCGAAACATAGCTGGAGACGCGATTCGGAACATAGCTAGAGACGCGATTCGGAACATAGCTAGAGACGGTACTGGAAACGGGACTAGAGACAGGACTGGAAACGGGACTAGAGACCGGACTGGAAACGGGACCGGAAACGGGACTAGAGACGGGACCGGAAACGGGACTAGAGACGGGACCAGAGACGGGACTCAAGACGGATCTCGGAGCGGGACTCGAGATGGATCTCGAAACGGGACTCGACACAGAGCTAGACGCAGGACTGGACATGGGACTAGACTCAGGATGGGAAACGGGACTAGACGCAGGACGGGAAACGGGACTAGAGACAGGACCGGAAACAGGACTAGAGACAGAACCGGAAACGGGGCTAGAGACAGAACCAGAAACGGGGCTAGTGACAGAACCGGAAACGGGGCTAGAGACAGGATCAGAGGTTGGGCTAGACACATGATCAGAGGTAGGGCTAGACACATGATCAGAGGTAGGGCTAGACACATGATCAGAAACAGGGCTAGACATATGATCAGAAACAGGGCTAGACACATGATCAGGGACAGGGACCGGGAAGTAAATCCGGAACGGGTCGTGGACCGGGAACAGGACAGGGACAGGGACGTAAAACGGGAACGGGATGTGGACCGGGAACTGGACAGGGGACATGGCGTGAGCTCGAATGAGACCCCTGGCCTGGGCTGGGGTGAGGGTCTCGTAATTAGATTTCGGAGACTCGAGCTTGGCTTTCAGTGGCTGGAGCTTGGCTTTCAGTGGCTGGAGCTTGGTTTTCAGTGGCTAGAGCTGGGTTCTCAGATACCAGAGCTGGGTTCTCAGATACCGGGGCTTGGTTCTCAGATACCGGAGCTTGGCTTTGGAACACCGGAGCTTGGCTTTGGAACACCGGAGCTTGGCTTTGGAACAACGGAGCTTGGCTTTGGAACACCGGAGCTTGGCTTTGGAACACCGGAGCTTGGCTGAACCTTCTAGCTCCTGTGATTTGACCATGAGAGCCTTTTGCAACGCCGAGATCTTGGAGTAGTAGCCGGTCACTTTTTCCTGCAGTTTGTCTCGCTCTTGCTGAACCTGTTTCAGATTGTGACCAGTAGCTGACAGATCTGCGTGTAACTGCATATTCTCTCTCTCTACCTTCCGCCTTCTTTCTTCTTCCTCCTCCAGAAGCTTTTTCAGTCAGCCCTGTTCGTCCTCCAGTTGATGAATTTGGGTGAGCAGAGCTTGTTTCCGAAGGGTCACCTCTTCCAGCGCACCTTGGGATTCCTGGTCTGCGGATTTGGAGATGAGTAGGTTCCTCCTACTTGGAGGCACGGTGCTCCCTCTGTCCTTCTCCTGCTGACAGAGGTTGGAGGGTGGCTCGGGCTGGGCTCGGTCCACTAGTTCAGGGATTGTGGCCAGGGCCTTGGCGGTGGCTGGAGCCAGGGACTCGGCTAGAACAGGCATAGCGTCGGGGTGGTGACTGGCGCTCTCAATGCTCCTCCCTTTACTTAGTTCCACCTGCTCATAATAGCACCGAATCAGCGGTTCGGCTGGAGTCCCATGATTGCCTTTCTGCAGTATGTGATCCAAGTTATACTGCTGCCCTGGCTCCCCGAAATCCATAAGAAAGAGGTCCATAAACTGCCAAATGTCTGTCGTCATTGCGGGTAGCTCCGCCCATAATTGCTCTGCCCAGAGCCCTCGAAGTGAGATATGATGAACAACGTGAACTGACCTTCAGAGGGTTTAGGGTCGCTCAGACTGGCAAAGTACTGTTGGCATTCCATAAGGAAATACTCCGGGCAGTCCATGCTGTCAAACGGCCTAGACAGAAGCATTGGAGTTTTCTGTGCGAAGCGCAGGGAGTTGAAGGCGGGGAAGGCAGGAGTGCTGGGCCGCTGGGGGCGGTCCTTCTGTCTTCGCGCTACGTCCATGGTAGGCGTTTCGTTCTGAACCGGGGGCCCAGGCTTCGGCCAAGAAGAGAGTTTCTGAAATGCGTCGTGCAGGGCAGGAATCGAACCCCGGACCCTGGAGGTGTGAGGCGAACCACTAAGCCACCATGCGCCCCAACTGTGGCTGGGGATGGATATTCCGCTTTTTGGTGATTGATCATGAATGCAGATCATACATGATTTTGATCCATCTGTCAATATGTGTATGTGATGGTTTACATATACTTATGTGAACATTCAGTTAGCAGTAACATATAAATAATGAGAGTTTGCATAGCCTTGAAAAAAGACTAGGGGGGCCATGGCCCTGACCAGGATAAACCAGTTACCGAAGATGAACGAATGAATAATTGATGCAATGAAATATGGAAGAAAGGAAGCTATGAAGGAAAGAATGAATGAAACAAAGTTGAAAAACAAGCTACAGTTTTTATGCTTGCATATTTTAAATCATCATTAATCATTCTTATTATTTATCATACTTCTGACATGCAGCTTTGTTACTAATCACTGATCTAGAGATTTATGAACGTATAAGAGGACGCTCTTCCGCCCGTGTGGAGAAGAGGACTAAGTCGCAGACCACGTGCGCGTCCTTTTCTGTCTGAAAGTATTTCCAACCTCAAATACGGCAGCCCAATTTCACTAATCTCTCTCTCTCTCTCCCCGAAGATTCGGGTGTGGACAAAGACGCCTGCTGGTGAACTCACACACGACGGTGGATGACAGCATGGGAAAACCCCACACACTTCCAGGGAACCCCGACATGCCCTCGAGAGCATCGCGATGCCAGCCAAGTCCCCACAAAAACCTCCCACACTCACCCATACACACACACACCTCCTCACTTCAGACGGCACCGCGTAAGAGAAATTAAAGCTTAATCACTGTATCCAGTCTCCTGCATATCTGTGCTCCATGTAGTGCAAGTTACCATGGTGATGAAACACACTAAAAACCAATCCACCAAGAATGAAAAATGTCTGTGTTACGCATGTAACCCTGTTCCCTGAGAAGGGAATGAGACAATGAATTAGCGAGTGCTGTGCGATGCACCCTGAGTGATGCATGACCGATATCTGAAGCTTGTGTAACATCATGCCTTAATATACCCCATGATCAGGTGCCGTGGCAATTAAGCACGTTGTGTGATATATAAATGACACCTGTGAATTATCTGAAGCGAAGACACAATTCATAGGCATGCAACAGTATGCCAAAGCTACGCAATGTCTCATTTCCATTCTCAGGGAACAGAGTTACATGTGTAAACCAGACGTTCCCTTTCAAAGGGAACGCCACAGCGCGTTAGCTGAACCCTGTGGGAATGAGAATACCCACTACGTCATACTGAGGATACGGCCTGTTCAAAAAGATCTTAGCCCAAGGGTAACTGCAAGACACTTGAGCCCAGGCCGGAATGTATACCCAGGCTGTAAAATTGAATGAATGTGTGCGGCGTAGACTGGCTGAAATGGTGGCCATGTAGACAATGATTGTAGGAGGAGCCAACTCCACTGAGAAATGTCCTTATATGAACTCCAGGACTGTAGCTATTGCGCAGTTTGCTGGGTCTAGCTGGTGTTCCTCACACCACGAGACAAAAAGTTGCCACTTGAGCATATACAATTTCATTGTGGATGGTGTTCTGGCATTCTACATGGTCTCTATGACCTCAGTTGTGAGACCAGAATCTATTAACTGGTGCCCCTCAGGGGCCAGACCCACAGTTTCCATAGTTCTGGCTGAGGGTGATAAATCAGCCCTCTGGCTTGAGACAGTATATCCCTGCAGATGGGAATCTCCGAAGGAGTGCTGTCTAGCAGGGATATTGTCTTTGAGAATCATATTCAAGCTGGCCAATAAGGTACTACTAGCAGCAGACTTTGACAGTCTTAGAACACTCTCGCTAGAACTTGTGGGAGCAGATTGATTGGGGGAAAAGCATATAGCTGTGACCTCGGACACCTGTGCCCCATGGCGTCCAGCCCTACTGGTGCGGGAGAAGTGAGGGCGAACCACAGCGGGCAGTGTGTTGTCTTCTTGGAGGCGAACATATTCACTTCCGCTTGGCCAAACTCTGCCATATGGACTCCACCACTTGTGGATGGAGCCACAAATCCCTGGGCCTCAGCCCCTGCCTTAACAGGATGTCTGACCCACATTCCAGTTGCCTAGAATGTACATTGCACTCTGCCCACAGAAGAATTTGTTGCACCTGCCTGAACAGGAGGTGCAAACATAATCCTCCCTGGTGGTCAATATATGAGACCTCAACTGTTTTGTCTTGGTGACCTCTTAAGTGAGGAAGAAAGAATTTCAGTGCTAGAAATATGGCTTGCATCTCTAGGCAATTTATATGCCACTCCAGATGAGGGCTGCTCCAGAGACTATGAGCTGGACCGCTGTCTAAGCCCCAGCCCGTGAGGGAGGTGTCTGTCATTACTGTCTTGCGATAAGGATACACCCCTAGAGTGTGAACCAAGTGTAGAAACTGGGGACACTTCCAAATTCTCAGAGCATGTAGGCATTGCCGCAGGACACTGATTAATCTCAGAGGTTTAATCTCCGGATGAAACCCCCAACTTTTCAGCGACCACTGAAATGGTTTCCTGTGAAATAGCCCCAATGGTATAACATTGGCTGCTGCTGCCATAAACACCAATAGTCACTCGAAGAGACTGGAGGGGATGTCAAGATGCAGCTTTATCCTGCTCAATATTGATAGGACTGACCCTACACATGCTGGGGTTAGAAATGCCCTCATCGTAGTAGAATCCTTATAACTCCTAGAAAAGTTGTCCACTGCAATGTAGAAAGAATACTTTTCTGAGATTCAACCTGAGCCCTAAACTCTTCATATGGGCTGCAAAAACCTCCCTCCTTCCCACAAGGAAGGGGGTACATGTTCTATGGCCCCTTTGTCCAAGAGGGGATCTTACTTCCTGCACTAACATCGGACTCTGCTCTGTGCTGACTACTGTTGTGAGCATACCTCTGAACCGGGGGCCCAGGCTTCGGCCAAGAAGAGAGTAAGTCGTAAGTGGAACAAATGCGCACAATCAGTGCTCCATCCCTAGAGACTTAGCACAGAAAGTGTGCAGTACTCCACATGATGAAACGGGAGCAAGGCATAACACACTTCCTAAATTCTCTCACTCATAATACTATTCTCCCCATTTTTAAAGGGATAGAAAAAAAAGAGATTTTTCTTTTTTTTGGAAAAGATGGAGAGGAATGAAGAGTATTTTTGAGTGTTACACAAACAATCAATATGCAGACTTGCTGAAGATAATAAGGCTGATGGCATGGTTCACAGGTGTCGTTTATATATCACGCAACCCGCTTAATTGCCATGTCACCTGAACATGGCAGGCCTATAAATAGGCATGCTGTTACACATCAGATGCGTGAGGGCACTTTCCACAGCTAACGCAATGTGGAGTTCCTTTTGAAAGGGAAACAGAGTTTGCTCAAACTAAACTCAAACTTACCAGAGTTTGTGAAACAGGGTTGCTGGAATTTTTGACTACTCTTCTATGCAATATTCTTTCAGTATATTTCCACCACCGTGCTCACAGTTGGTATGAGGTGCTTCTCCTGAAAAGCTGTTTTTGATCAGCGCCAAACATGTCTGCTCGTACTGTGGCCAAACAACTCTATCTTTTATTTGTCTGTCCAGAGCACATTATTCAAAAAGCCCTGTATGCCTATATGTATGCATGCAATGGTAAACTTTAACATCAACAACTGCAAGACTTATTAGCAGATCCTGTGATGAAATTTTGGGGTTCTTGGAGACTTTTTTGCATCAGATGGCTTGACCTTGGGCTGAATTTGTTTGGATGGCCAGTCCTGGACAAATTGGCAGTCGTTTGAAATTTGTGTCACTTGTAGATTATTTTCCATACAGTGGAATGATGTATGTCAAATAATTTGTAGATATTTTTGGAGATCTTTTTTACTTACTCATTCCATGTGACTGATGTTTTTTTATGTTAATTTAAATTGTGAAAATTATGTATAAACTTTATTAATAGGCACTGTGTCAAAGAGGGTCAAATGTTTGCTTGTCAAAATATGTAAAAAAATAAAATTAAAAAAAAGAATTCCATATGGTCTACTTATTTTTTCACATGACTGTACTTCATAATCATGTATTTGCTATTTTTTATTTGCTCCCGCCATTCTTAATTGATTGTAGGGGACTTAGAGGAGGGAAGAAAATATTCTGATCTGATGCAGTCTGATAAGGAGCCCTACCTGTTGTGACAGCTTGCCATCCCAGTGAAAAGGGGGTTCTAGCCTGGATAGTGTAGGTGATGATTGGACTGTGATTATCAGGACCAGGCTTCCAGGAGAGAGTGGCTGTGGAATCTGAGAGTTCTTCCACATGGACGCTGGTAGGGGGGCCAGGAGGACCTGAAGAAAAATGACACACATACACACTCATACCCACATTGTAATGCTGTGTTGTAGCTTTATTATCAACAACTACCCAAAGCACAGGAGTATAACTAATATAACTTCCTTAAACACAGTGGTGCTTGAAAGATTGTGAAATCTTTAGAATTTTATACATTTCTGCATAAATATGACCTAAAACTTCACCAGATATTCACATAACACCTAAAAGTAGATAAAGAGAACCCAATTAAACAAATGGGACAAAACTATTATACTTGTTAATTTACATATTTATGAAAATAATCAAATATTCTATATCTGAGAGTGGCAAAAGTATGTGAACCTTTTATTTCTGTATCTGGTGTGACCCCCATGTGCAGCAATAACAATAGCTAAATGTTTCCAGTAACTGCTGATCAGTCCTGCACATTGGCTTGGAGGAATTTTAGCCCATTCCTCAGTACAGAACAGCTTCAATTATGGGATGACAGTGGGTATCCTCACATTAACTGCTTGCTTCAGGTCCTATTTCTATTGGATTAAGATCAGTACTTTGACCTGGCCATTCCAAAACACTGACTTCATTCTTCTTGTACCATTCTGTGGTAGAATGACATGTAGTTAGGGCTTTTGTCATGCTGCATGACCCACTTTCTCTTGAGATTCAGTTCATAAACAGATGTCCTGAAATTTTCCTTTAGAATTTGCTGAAATAATTAAAAATTCATTGTTCCATCAATAAAGAAACCAAACATAATGCTTCTCATTTAAAACCAAATGTTTTATTCTAGTCTCATCCATCCACAAAACATTTTTCCAATTGCTATCTGACTTGTCCATGTGATCATTAGCAAACTTCAGACAGGCAGCAATCTTCTTTTTGGAAAGCAGTGGCTTTCTCCTTGCAACCCTGCCATGCAGACCACTGCTGTTCAGTGTTTTCCTGATGGTGGACTCATGAACATAACATTAGCCAATGTGAGAGAGGCCTTTAGTTGCTTAGAAGTTACCCTAGGTTCCTTTGTGACCTAGCAGACTATTACATATTTTGCTCTTAGTGATCTTTGTTGGTGCACCACTACTGAGGAGGGTAATAATGGTCTTGAATTTCCTTCATTTATACATAAACAGTCTAACTGTAGATTGGTGGAGTCCAAACTCTTTAGAGAGTCTTTTACAGCCTGATGAGCATCAACAACTATTTTTCTGAGGTCCTCAGAAATCTCCTTTGTTCATGCCATGATACACTTCAACAAACATGTGTTTTGAAGACCAGACTTTTACAGATCCCTGTTCTTTAAATAAAACTCAAACCTGATGGTCATCACGTTGATTGAAAACACCTGACTCTAATTTCACCTTCAAATTAAATACTAATCCTAGAGCTTAACAAAATAAATAAATAAATGCCACTCACAGATATACAATATTTTTCTAAATAAAATAAATGTCCAAGTATAATTTGTGTGTCTCATTTATTTAATTGGGTTCTCTTTGTTACTTCTAGGACTTGTGTGGACATGCTGATGTTTTAGGTTATGTTTATGCAGAAATATAGACAATGCTACATTCACAAACTTTCAAGCACCACTGAATTTGTTTTTTAAAATTTTTTTATTTAAGTACACAAATTAGTTATACCGTCATTTTCTCATTAGCCTGAGTATGTGTTGCACTGTTTCATGTGCAAGCAATGTGTAAATATTCATAGTGCATGTGGTAAGGATTTATTTCAGCAACAGTGTGTCATCGGTTTTGAGTTATTGTGAGCTAGCCAATAGAAAAAAAAGAGATTATTTAATAAATAAAGAAAGCAAGGCTATATCCTTAAAATACCACAAAATATGAACTAAAACACTTTACATTTCTTACATTTATCTACAGTAATTATTATATTTACTATATTCCCCTTAAGACAGAAATGGAAATTTGAAAAAGGAGTGTTAAAACCTATATAGGACCACCAGGCTGCCCTGAAAAAGAGTGTTCCAGCCCTAATCTATCATCTTCAGTATCTAATATTCATGTCTATATGCAGGTTGATTGACTAGACCAGATGTCCTAAATTAGGTTTGGAACTAAACTCTCTGCAGGAGCAGAATTGGTCCTCCATGGTATAATCATACAGCATAGGTTTGAATGGCACCTCTGACAATTAGGTCCATGGCAATAGAGCTGCTGTCCACCTTGGTCTGCACAGCACATGTGTACTTCCCTGCATGTTTCATCTGAATGTTCCGAATCATGATGTCTCCGGCTGAATGCTGAGGACAGACAGTAAGATCAACTAAGATCATTGCTTACTTTTCTCTCTTTATGTACTCAGTCAAAGAAACAAAGAAAGTGGAATTAAATTTGTGTAGTAAGTAAAGGTTACAGGTTACTGGACTGTTACAGTCTTGAAGATGTCTGAACTCATTATTAGAAATGATTTATTCATTGTCATTAATATATAAAACTTGTTTTAAATTATAATGATTATGCTAGATAATTCGGTCATGCATTTAACCTGCAAATACACTTTCTGCCCACATTATTTGCAACACCTTTGCACTTGCTTTTACATACAATTATCCGGTCAGCCTATAATGTGGCAGCAGTGCAATGCATTATACAGATATAGGTCAAGGGTTTATTGAGTTAATGTTCACATCAAACATCAGAAAGATGAAAAATATATATACACAGAGTCTGGACAGAGGAAGATAGAAAAAAGACCTGGTGAAGTTTTTCTAATCTTAAACTGTCCAGTTTTAGTGAGTCTGTGATCAGCGAAGCCTCAGTGTCACATATCATGAAACTCTGGACTCCAGTTTCCATCAGCCACTGCACTGCACTACCTGTCACATGACCACCTGCACCTAATTCACGTTTTCTTAACGAGCACTGGTGTGTGTATATATAGTCATTGTCTGCACTGTTTCCTTGTCTTTCGTTGTCTTAGACTTTTGTCATTTATGTCTCTGTGTTTTATTTCATGCCACAGTGTTATGCCATGTTTTCTTAGTGTCATTGTTTTGTTGAACTTTTGCTTAAATAAATGTTAATATCTGCACTTGCTTCTGCCTCGACCTCGCTACGTGACAGAACGAAAGACCGATCAACAGAAGCAGCAGATCACCAACATGGATGCCTGGTTTGCAGCATACGAGGAGTGGTATAGAGGACTATTGGAGCAGGGAAAAAAAGACGGATGAACTACTTGCTCATAATAACCGCATGCTAGGGCTGCCACAGCCGGACAGACCATGCATCAGGCCACACCCGGCGTTCATAAAGGACTATGCCATGCCACACCGACAGGAGGGGGAGTCTGTGGTCGGGTCTGAGACCAACTCCCACCCTCCCTCCCCTATTATGGTTCTCATTCAACCTTCATGTTCAGTGGAGGATGTCACTCTGCCTCCATCTCCTACTGGACTCAAGGATTCCCCACTGTTCAGTGCCCTTGGGGGAGGGTTCTGTCAAGTATCATGAAACTCTGGACTGAAGTTTCCATCAGCCACTGCACTGCAATACCTGTCACATGACCAGTTGCACCTAATTCATGTTTTGTTAATGAGCACTGGTGTGTGTATATATAGTCATTGTCTGCACTGTTCCCTTGTCTTTTGTTGTCTTAGACTTTTGTCATTTATGTCTCTGTATTTTGTTTCATGCCATGTTGTCTTAGTGTCATTGTTTTGTTGAACTTTTGTTTAAATAAATGTTAATATCTAGACTTGCTTCTGCCTCGACCTCGCTACGTGACACTCAGATTCATTTACATTTTTACATTTATTCATTTAGCAGACACTTTTATCCAAAGCAACTTACAAATGAGGAAATACAAGCATAGTATTATATCAAGCAGAAAACAATACAAATAGTGCT
>JAOUWY010000030.1:7912027-7923631 GCA_025728095.1 Prietella phreatophila
GCCTTCTTGGGGTTGGCAGGGTGCTATCGAAGGTTCGTACCTAACTTCTCCACAATAGCTGCCCCCCTCACACACCTCACGAAAAGAGGTGCAGATCCCAGGCTAATACTAACCTCTTCCTCTCTCTCTCTCCCTCCCCTTAAAGGCACGGATGAGGACGACAGCGGCTGAAGCCACACAAAGTTGACAGACGGCACGGGAATCCCACGGCTTCTTCCGGGAATCCCCGACACGCTCCCGAGAGCGTCGCTACATCAGCCCCGCCTCTGCCGACTTACACACACACACACACACACACACACACACACACACACACACACACACATCTCTACCCCGTTGAACAGGCTGTGTGAGAACTGAAACAGTAAAGTTAAAAACTCTTGCTTCACGCCAACCAGTTCTCCGGGTCTCTTTGCGCCGCCGTTCCCCGGGCTAATTCCTTTACAGTATTTAATTTTGACCTCAAATGACATTCCATAGTTTTTCTCAATGTATTTATAATACAGAAAACATCAATTTAATCAATGGAGCATTTTGCTCAAGGCAATATTGATGCAAGAAAAATGTTCTTTAGTTCAAGCTTAGAATCATGTGTAACTGAGATGTCCAAAACTCTCACACAACTTTGGAATAGCGCTTAAGTCTTGAGTTTCTGAGGTTCAAATAATTATGTGTGTAATTGTAATATTAAATCCTGAATACAACCCAATCAGAGGCAGTTGCAAACGACAAAGCAGAGGCAGTGAAAAGCTTAGTTATCATCCAGAATAAAATGTTTCCCATAATTTGATATAGTGATATAGTGTTCTAATGGTGATGGAAGTTCAATCGACAAATTATGCTACCACATGCCTGATGCTGTTTTATCATTTTATGTTTGATCTAAGAGGGAGTTCATTTTATTTTGAGCGCTAGTGTTTCAAAATTGGTATAGACTTCAGTGCCTGCAGCTGACTCTGCTGAAGAACTGACACAAAACTGTTTAGTTAATTAATAATAATAATAAAAGAATTGTTAGAATTGAGGCTGAGATAAAAGAACACCCACTGCCAAGTGACTAGAACAGCTAGTACACCATATCAAAGCCTGGTCCCAATAACAAAAGTTTGCCATTTGAGCATACACTGTGTCAATATCCAGACCTAAATATGGATCCTTAAACAGGACACCAGCAATGCTGCACAGGTACTGGTTCCTCAGTTCAGTATAAGAGATTCCTCTTCATCCTTGCTGTCAGATAATGTGAATATGTGGGCCGTTTGGTTCTAAGCTGCAATATAGAGAAAGATGGATGGTTGTAAATAGGGCTCAGTGCAGGGGTGTGTGAAGGATTTATGTAGATTGCTCTACACCCAGCAAACAGTAAGGGGGAAAATATTAGAAGTTGCCAAACTCTGTTGTGTTTGGAGGAGTTCTGGGGTCCAAATGAAGTGTTTTGTTGCAGCACTGTAGGAGCTCTTAACCTGCAATTCTCAGATGACTAGTGTGAATTTGTTTTTGCAAATTTACAAAATTATAGAACCGGGAAATTTCAAGAAACACTTGTGAGAGGTTACTCCAGATGGGATAGTGGATTATACCCTGTGAAAACAAGTTAAAAACAAAAGCAAAGGATTTGTCAGAGCAGATCACATTTAATACCCTATCTCTATTTCAATCATTACTGGACCTTCCCACACCTTAATCTCTTTCCCCAGTGGACCAAGGTTCTGGTTCTTTTTACCTTTATTTGTCAGATATTGTCTTTCATCTGATACACAACCGGGATGCTTTTGCTTGGTCTGTGGTGTCTGAAAGTCTGCCGTATTGTGCACTGATACAATCAATATCTGTCTGCGTGGAGATTTATTAGGAATATATTTCTGGTATGTATTTGTCATGGTCATTGTAACTGATAAGAAAGTGGCAGACATGATGCTATGACAATAATAAAGAGTTTATCAAGAGAGAATAATAATAGAATTGGATTACAAAAAATTATTATCACTAATTTACAGTTAAGTAGAAAACTATTCTATATTGTATATGAGAGTAATGCACAGTTTAGTAATTAATGATTGCTTCAATATCTGTATTTGTATTATTGGACTTGTATTATTAAATATAAGTGAATACATTAATTAATCAATTTGAAAACAAATATTTGAAAAAATGACAGCGATTATGAACTTCAGTCCACTGCATTATAAAGATTCAGTTGTTTTTCCTTTCCTAACACATCTGATCAAGGTCCTGACCGGGTCCTCAGCTCACGATCAGATGCTGAGGACTGTTGCAAGAGGAAGCTTGAAACTGTGCAAAACAGTGGGTCTCAAGGACTGGGGTTGATGTCTAAAAAAGTAATTTATTAATAAATTTTTTAAAAATCCTTATTATTCTCTATGAAAAAAGGCTTATGATACCTATAAATTATATAAAGTGTATTTAAAACATGACTGTTAATCTATCAGGGTTCGATTCCCGCAGGGTGTGCGGAGTTTTCATGTTCTCATGCGGGGGTTTCCTCCGGGCATTCCAGTTTCCTCCCCCATAGCAAAGACATGCATGGTAGGCTGATTACAGTGTCCATAGTGTATGATTGTGTGTGTGAGTGTGTATGTGATTGTGCCCTGCGATGGATTGGCACCCTGGCCAAGGGTGTACCCCACCCTGTGCCCGATGATTCCTGGGATAGGCTCCAGGTTCCCCGTGACCCTGAAAAAGGAGTAAGCAGTAGAAGATGGATGGAAGTATATGCAGTTAAATGAAATGAGCATTTTTCAATGAAAGCGTATTAATCATAGGTATAATACTATGCAAGAGTAAACAGTTTCACAAAAAGATATTGTAAAGACTCTACATTATCATACTATCAAGTCTTCAGATGAAGGATGAGGCAAGCCCCCAGCAGCCCCCTCTCTTGCACTAATTAGTGTCCAGAATGATGTGGCAGGTCCTCACCAATGGAGGTTTCTCATACCGTCTGATATGCTTATATTATTGGCTGAGAGCATCTTATTTGGAGCCGTCATTTTCTGCCCTGTTGGACCATCAGACCCTGCTCCATGTGTTTGGATACTACTGGCTCATCCTTATTACCTTTGATGTGGAAGCAATCTCTATCATAGCAATGCTGCTGTTGGGGCCTGACCACTACTGCCTGGCTTCATTCCAAACATAGCTTTGATACATTATGTTTTCAATCTCCTCCGCCTAAAGATTATTGAGTGAAACCTGCAGAAGTACAAACACAGCTTTCCAGTCTCGCCACTGCTTTGGGACCAATAATATTTTCACTAAACTTTTATAAACATATTAACAGCATCCATTTAAATATATTACTTCTACAAGGACATGGAAAGGTTGCAGGTCTGAGTGCCTTGTACAGGATTATTTCTGCCACTAAGCAGGATCTGGATACAGACCTTCCTTAACAGAATGAGTAATATTGCCGCAGCAGCATCAGCTGAGGCTAAGATTGTGGCAGAATAAACAACTGCTTTTGTCTATATGGTATAAAAAGAATGAGTATATTGTTTGTTCAAGTTGCTTCACTTTGGTCAGAAGAAGATGCCAGTGTACCTTCTCTTAATGAACTATAAAAAAAATACAGCAAGGTTTTTCACCTCTACTTCTAGAAAATGAAGAATGGGCATCAGTTGTGTTTTACTTTATTATGTTTTTAATTATTTTATAAAGCCACTGTAAACTTTATCATTACATATTGTATTAGTACGATGACCTCATGTGCAGGCACTTAGCTTGTTTTATTGTAAATAAAAAAGTCTGATGATAATTTGCTGCATACACCAAACACATGGTAATTGAATCAGCTTCTGAGAGGAGTAAACATTAAATTTCAACCAATTTACTGTCAACTGCAGACGTTGCATCCATTGATTCCACTTTGTTTCCTTACTGATACGCCCCCAGTTCGAAAACTAGGAGCTCAAATAAAATCCAGACTTATGAGGATAAATATGTAAAACAAACAGTAAATAGAGCTCAGGATCAAATCAGCGACCATGGGGTTGTAAGGTGGCTAAACGCTCAATGCTAAACTGTATTGGTTACTGTTTTTTTTTGTTTGTTTTTTTTAATCACTGTGTTAGTAGTTTAGACTGATCTGGTGTCAGCTATTCACACGTGAGCTCAATTGACAACATCCACTTTAAAACAAATCTATTTCACACAGGAATATTCAGATAAAAGAAAACAAAGACACTTTCTATGTATTCACATACTCACAAGTGTTACAATAATTCTTATAATGATACTTAAATTATATTACATATTACTTATTTAATACAGATGTTTAGATACAATTATATTAATATTATAACAATATAATAGTAGCAAAAATATTTATGTATTATTCAAATAAACAGGTAGACTATGCCAAATGAATAATCAGTGCATGTGCATATTTACCAAACAAATTAACTGCTATTCCAATCAGCAGCTATTCTATAAGGCCTATAAACACGCACACACACACACACACACACACACACACACACACACACACACACACACGCACACACTCACACACTAATAAGGTCTAATATGTAAGACATAAATATAAGTATGATTATAGTCTCCTTTTATTTATTTCTTTATTTTTTATGAAAAAAATTATAATATAGTGTTGTAATATATAATTAAACAGAATCTGAGAAAAAATAAATGAATAAAGTGATTCCTTACAATGGTCCTAAATATTCATAAATGGTGCATTTTAGTACCTTTAAGTTGCATGCAATTATCCAAAGCAGTGAATTTTCTAAATGGTATTCTGAAAGGGTAAACAATTTTATTAGGATTTTGGCATATCACATGCCCTACCAAATTCTCTCCAATGAGCATAGTAAGTGATTAAAGTAGCCTAGACTATACTTTGTTACAGGCAAAAATATGGTTTTTTAACAATTTTTACATTTTCCTCATTTACACTTCAATGATGCACAAAATATGTGTATCTGTTAAAGGTGTACCAACCTTTGTTATTGTAGTAACTTCCCCTTTAAGACACATTTGACATCAGTAACTTCAGAGATTCTGAAACCACTGGGGTTTTGTTTTTTATGAATTGTTGTGCCATGTGTTTTCATCTTACTGTATTTGTAGTACGTTGTGATTGAACCTAACATGCCAACTGAAAGGAAATTCTCTTATCTCTTCTGTATTTTCTTATATTATGAACTGCTGTCAAATACCTATGATGAATGTATTCACTTTATTACCTTTTTGAATAAGCTGATGAACCATCCTTTATTATAGCTGACACATGTAGTTTCTATATCTTGAAAAGACTTATTTTCTTAGTGTGCTGTGTATTTTGTCTTAATCTGTCTAGCACCTGCACAAGTAGAAACCTGCCTACTACGTAATGCTGCTAACTATGTGAATAAATACTCCTGTTTTAGTTGAAATAAATGGGAATTCTCTGTGAACAGCATATGTGTCAGTGTGTTCATTTAGACTCCTCCAGGTGCCTGAGCACTCTGCGGTAAATCACACATAGCACAGAACTAAGAGTTAGAAGTAAAAAGGCTGAAAAGGCTGACGGAGGGCTGAAGGACAAAATCTGAGATTCCATAATTTAACATCTGGTGTCAGAAGTGAGATACTCAGGACTAGGGTAAGTGTTTTTCTTTCTTCCCTGGTGAGGTGTATTCCAAACCATTGTAGTATAATTGAGTGATTATCTGTCTGTCAATGATCTGCACTCTGGTCTATGATCCTCTGTAATGTCATGCATGCCTAATAATTTTGTTTATAAGCTGTAGTATATTACGTAGAGTTTGCGACTGTCTGTGTGGTTTACCTACGAGTGTTATATTAATATTGTTTTTGGGTTATTGTGAGTGTTGTTTTCCAAGTTATGGGAGGGTCCAAGTCCACCCCAGCTCTCCTGTTTCTGATATGACACCCAGGGTTGTAGAAGCTGTGTTGGGCAGATTATATACAATTCCATATTTAGATTGTCTACATGGCTGGTCAGTGGCATGCTTGCCACAATTACAAATCATTTCACTCCATGGCTCCTTTGAGCCGCATGTATTTGCTCAGATCAAACGAATGATTTATGACGGGGAAGGTGAGCCGGATTGGGATTATGAATATATGTCAAAATGTTGTATGGAATGGCAATATAATTTAAAGGACAAACTACCTAAGGTGTTCCATGTGAATGCTAAAACTTCTCACGCACCACCACGTAAAACTAAAGTTCTCTGTATGATTCCAGTGCTGCCGCGAATCCGAAGCAAAAACTCATACTTTTGTCTGTTCCGCAAGCACCTCGTAAATCTTATGATAAACCACCCACACATCCAGTGCTAGCGCTAGCCACTGCTACTCCCAAGGGAGATACAGATACTGATGACGGAAGAATTCTGAGAATTCAAGGAATTCGGCCAAACTCTCTGCCTGTTAGCGGAGCCCGAGCTATTAAATCCAACTAATTTTGCCATAGCATGGCAAACGAAAGGGAAAGGAGGCTTTCGTTTGGCCCCAGTTTCCCTAGCTGATTTGACTTTCTGTGCTCAGGCTCTTAACGTGCACAACTCTAAAAAGGAACCTGTTAAATGAGTAAACGCTCTCATGTCCTGTAGTGACGCCTGTTTAAAGAATGTCGCAGCCATGATGAGTGAGCCCACTGATGACACTGAGGTTAATGTGTCCGCTATCTCTGAAACCTCAGGGAAACCTGAGGCACATGTCATTATTGTAAGAAACATGGCCACTGGGCTGGTGACTGTCACGCTAAACAACAAGATCAGCAGCAACTGACGGAGAGGTCAAGGTGGCCGTGGTCGTGGTTTTATGGTAAGATGTGGGCTGCAGTATTTTCCTGTACAATCTGTCCCATATTATCAGCCTGGCCAATATCAGCCCGCTCCTCATATGTATGGCCCACCACCCGCTGCTGCGGGGATGGCGAGGTCCCAACCAAACCATCAATCAATGTGTTTCCACCTCCTCCTGTACAGCAGGATTATTATTATCACAATCAATAGTGATGCCCACAGAGCTCTTGTGACCCAGTATGCCGATCATACTTAAACGTAGCTTTTAATTCTCCTCAGATCAAGAAATTATCCATGATTGAATTAAGAGTTGCTGATGTCGTGTATGCTTTTCTTTTGGATACCGGCACTAATATGTCTTCGATTGGAAAATTGTACACTTGGCCGTTAACCCTAATGTCTGTGAGCTCTGTGATAATAGAGGGGTTTGTGACTGAACAGTATCTTAAACCATCTTTGCGTGTGTTTCCATGTTTGGATCCTGAATTAATTTTCACGCATGAATTTGTAAACATGAGTGTCCTTTTAAGCTCTTAGGATGTGACTTAATGAGCAAACTGCATCTCACACTTGCACTCTCCGGCTCTAAATTGGTGGTAACTACACCTTTGCTTGCGGAAACCACAGTAAACCATCCTAAATCAGCAGTTCAATGTATCTCACTTTCTCTGTTCTCTCATAATGAATCATCTGACCCAAGATTACAGACACTGCCTAACTCTCTGTCGGGACATGTGCAATGTGTTCCCTATCAGGCTAAGTCAAAACATTCTAATCCTGTGTATGTAGAACAATATCCCTTATTTGAATCGAAAGCCTGTGGCATTTATATTATTGTTAATTCTCTGTTACAGAAAGGCGTTTTGAAGCCCTGTGTAAGCTCGTACAACACACCTGTTAATCCGGTTCCCAAGCCTGATGGCACGTGGCAATTTACACAAGACCTCAGGCGGATCAATGAATTTGTAATTCTGAATTCTCCTATTGTTCCCAGTGTGCCTTCTATTTTACATTAATCCCTTCACACCATGTGTGGTTTAGCGTGGTGGATTTGTGTTCCGCCTTTTTCAGTGTTCCTCTTGCCGAGGAGACCCAGCGACTGTTCGCATTCACACATAGGGGATGACAGCTGACATGGACACGCCTGCCACAGGGTTATGATGACTCCCCCGCAGTGTTTTCTCATGTGGCGAGAGACTCCTTGCAAGATCTCCATGTCACAGACGACGGCAGTGTTCTGCAATACGCGGACAATCTCCTTATCACCGCTGAGTCAGAAGCTGGCTGCTGGACTGCAACCCTGAGTCTGCTAGAACATCTAGCTCATAAAGGATTCAAGGTGTCCTGTACAAAATTGCAACTATGTAAAACAGAATTCAAATATTTTGGTTTTCTCTTATCAAAAGGACATAGAAGATTGTCAGACGACTATATAGCGGTTGTTATGACTTCTCAGCTGCCCGACTACACGAAACCTTTCCAGCTGTACACTCATGAACACTCTGGAGTTTTCGTCCCTGTGCCCATCTCTCTAAAACACTGGATTCCGTGGCTGCTTGACTCCCTGGCTGTCTGCGTGCAGTGGCTGGGAGTGCTCTGTTGGTAACAGATGCAGAACGACTGGTTTTGTCACACCCTTTGGTGTTGCACACAACTCATCGGGTGAAACAGGTATTATCGAACATTGAAACACAACACATGATGGCTCAGTGCAGACGTGGTTATGAAACTATTCTGCGTTACCGCCAATTTGACCATATTCCACAGCATTAGACCTGATAGCACATGCTTTACACTGTCTGCTAAATTCACAGAATGATACCATTCATTTACCTGAAAATCATGGTTGTTTAAAATTTTTAAAAATTTAGTTAAACTTAGTTTTAAGTTAAAATTAAGTTTTAAAAAAAATAGGTTCTTCATTTAGCATTCAATCTGATCTGTCTGATACTCCTTTGTTTAACAGTAAGTATGTTTTTGTAGACGGATCGTGTTCTAAGCCCACTGATGGAGTTTTCCTGTGTGGGTATGCAGTCTGTACTCTACCGTATGTGGTGAGTGAAGCACATTCGCTGCCATTTAATTCAGCTCAAGCCGCAGAGCTTTTCGCTCTCACTCATGCATGCACAATATTTGAAGGAGAAAGAATCACTATTTTCACAGACTCACACTATGTTTTCGGAGTTGCTCATGATTTTGGAACGATTTGGCAACAATGAGGTTTTAAATCCGCAGATGGTAAGCCAATCTCACATTCCACTCTAGTCGACAATCTAATCTCTTCCTGTGCTAAACCAACAGCTCTCGCGATCGTCAAAACAAAGGCGCATCTAACTGGCAACACCATAGAGATATGTGGGGCACTAACTGATAAGTATGCAAAACTAGCTGCTAAGTCACAACAATCACCCTGTCCTTTTTTAATGTCTTACAGCTGTTCTTACTGAAATTTGAATGACACCATAAGGCCTTTCACCCTTTGAGGTGTTATTTGGTCAAACTTTCCCCACGGCTTGGAAAATGTCTACTAAACTTTCTCAGTCTGCAGGAAGTGGTGTCGATATTCATCTCGATGATTACATGTCTAAATTGCTTGACATGTTGCAGGAAAAACATGAGTGTGTACTTTTACCCTCACATCCTCACTCATCCACCCTTAGAGTCCCACACATCCTTTAGTCCCAGGAGACCAGGTGCTGCTGCAGGTTCCCAAATGGGCCAAACAGCTAGGGGAACTTAAATATGAGGGTCCATATGAGGTTGTGGCAGTTACTAAAACTGCAGTTATGACCTCAGAAGGACCGATCTGGAGACATGCAAGTAGGTTAAAAGCTGTTAACAAATGAGCTCTATCCATTCTTTTCCTCCACCTATTCTCTATGACAGGTTGCCTATTCGGGAACGTACCTGTACCCCGGACGAGGTCTGAGCGTCGGTGAACGTGTCTACAAAGGAAAAATGTCCTGACCTGCTGGCTGAACTGATTCACATTTTACACATATACATATAGTTTTGTATGTATTAGCTCTCATCACAAAACCATTAACATGTTTTTACGTTGCTGTCTTTTTCTGTTTATGTTATTGTGTGTATTAATGTTAACCTATGACTTTAGAGAATTCCTTTTGGGTTATTCTGCGTAATGCTAGAGGGCAATGAAAGGAAATTCTCTTATATCATGTACTTTCTTATATTATGAACTGCTGTCAAATACCTATGATGAATGTATTCACTTTATTACCTCTTAGAATAAGCTGATCAACTGCCATCCTTTATTATAGCTGACACATGTATTTTCTATATTTTGAAAAGACTTATTTTCATAGTGTGCTGTGTGTTTTGTCTAAATCTGTCTAGCACATGCACAAGTAGAAACCCGCCTACTACGCAATGCTGTTATATATATGTATAAATACTCCTGTTCTAGACGAAACAAACAGGAAGTCTCTGTGAACAGCATGTGTGTCAGTGTGTTCATTTAGACTCCTCCAGGCGACTGAGCACTCTGTGGTAAACCACACATAGTACAGAATTAAGAGTTAGAAATAAAAAAGCTGAAAAGGTTGACGGTGGACTGAAGGACAAAATCTGAGATTCCTTAATCTAACACCAACTATGTCTTGATCAAATATCACTTAATGTTAGAATATTTAAATATTTTTGTGAAATGACTCAGTTTCCTAACTAAAGGTCAATCTTGTTTGGACTGTATGTCTGCTTTCTATTAATGCAAGAAAAATATTCCATGTAAACTGTATTATTCAAATTACTGTAAATTACAAAAAGCATACAAACACCGAGAAACAATGAAAAATGAACTTCTTATTATTGTTGCACAATAAAGTGATGATAAATAAATTTATTGAAAATATTCTGTAATCTGAAAAATGTATGCCATATCCAAACATTAAAAAAATACAGGACTGGTGCTTTAAAGAATACATTCTTTTTAATATAAGTTTGCATTCAGACTAATGAGAATCAGGATTTTATAGCACCAGCAAACAAATACCCAAATCTCAGTAATTTGAGGGTTTTTTTTGACTGAAATCCACCGCATTACTGAATACAAATACAGACATATTCACTAGCAACACATACCAAGTTCACAAAAACTGTGCCCTTAGGTCTCCACAGCGCAGCACAGCTACAAAGATGAGGAGTTGCTCAGCTTTACTTAATAAGTTCATGTAACAATGCCTTGCCATTTCTGTGAGGCACCAACATCAAAATGACATCAAATGTAGAGATGCACCTATGTATCGGCCGATAATCTGTATCGGACAATAAAGGCAATTTTTCACGCTATTACCTATAGGCTAAATAGTTTAGAAACATCTGCCACTCAGGGACTATTATATACTTTCAATCAATAGAGGGCGGGAAAACACAGATTTAGCGCTGTGTCTAAAGATGATGTCCCGTGTGTGGAATGACAACAAAACTGCAGTTTGTAAGCTCTGCACTGCTAAAGTTTTACACCGGACGCTGGTGCAGTGAAATGGGAGTTTGAGTGTCGAGTCAATTTATTTATTTTTTGCCGTGCTGCTTGCGTTGAGTTAAAGTGCCAGCACACCATTGAAAGATTTAAATGAAGATGGGTTGACAAAAAATTATATATTGCACAGGAAAATATATTTGGAGAAAAGTATATTTCATATCCAGTTAATGTTAATATATTTTTAAAAATTTATATTATATATTACCAGCTTGATGTTCAATGATGAAGTAGAAATGCTTTTGTTTGTGGTGAGGGAATGTGAGCCTAACAGAAGGTCTATATAGATCGGAAGGGTCGGTAGGGAAAGAGTGT
>JAOUWY010000030.1:8358080-8368606 GCA_025728095.1 Prietella phreatophila
ATGTAACATACCCCCCCCCCCCCCACCTTGTGTTAGACAAACAAACAAATAAACAAATATTTCTGTGCAATATTTCATAATTTATCTTTACTTTCCATTGTATTATTATTATGTATATGTTTATTGGTACATTACATACATTATCTAAACATATACATATACTCAGTTTATTAAGAACAGGACTAATGAGCAGGTGAACATGTGCTCCTAATAAAGTGGTCAGTGATTGTATATAGACATAATGTGTTATAAACAGATACAAGCAACAAACAGATATGCATCTAAACAGATATATTTCTATATATTTCTTAAAAATAAATAAACTGGTGCAAATTTTCAAAATGATTATGCTTTTACTTATAGAGATGCTGCTCCTTATAACCCACATGCACCACATTCTGGGCACAGAAAAAAAACAATATTTTATTCATTTTAAAGATATTAACTTGTCTGATTGTTGTGTTTGTGTTTTTCCATTGTTCTTAAACGAATGTTCGCTACTGTTTTTATAAGAAAATTTTTCTCTTAAATCATACTAGCATTATAATAAATTTAAAGACCTTAAAGGACTCTGTTTAGACTCACATTGGCACTGCATCCCAGCATTGTGGAAGATTCTAATAGTGTGTCTGATTATTCTGAAGTTTCTTGAATATTGTACCCAAAAATAAATCTGAAAAGATGTCATTAGGTGACTACTGTATTATAAATGTCAGAGTTATGCATGTCACCCTGTTCCCTAAGAAGGGAATGAGATTTTATGTGAGCTTCATGCTGTGGGAAGCACCCTCGCACATGACTGGTATTTGAAGTGTGTGTGAAATCATGCCTATTTATAGAATTGCCATGGTCAGGTGATGTGGCAATTTCATCGCATGACTATAAAACAGGCATGCTCCAGTATGTATCAGCAAACACGGTTACATGCATAACCCAAATGTTCCCTTTTAAACTCAACATTGCGTGAGCCTCACACTGTGGGAACAAGAATACCCTCTCAGTCATACTGAGTGTATGTCCTGTTCAAAAAAATCTGAGCCTGAGAGTCACTGCAAGACACTCGAGCTCGAGGTCGAATGCATGTCCAAACTGTAATATCAAATTAATGTGTGCGGCATAGACCACCCCGCCTCAATGCACACATCCTGTAAGGGTACCGCTTTGGGTAAAGCCTTTGAGGAAGCAACCATCCTAGTGGAATGAGCCCTTATGCCCAGAAGCGTAGCGAGATTGTGCACCTCATAAGCAACAGATATTGCTTCCACTATCCAATTAGAGATGCACTGGTTTGACAGAGCATCGCTTCTACTGTTGCTGCCAAAGCAGACCAGCAACTGCTTAGACTTATGCTACTGGCCAGAGCAGTGGAAATAAGTACAGAGAGCCCTTATTGGACATAGTAGGTACCATTTCTCTTGTGAGGAAGAGCGGAGGGTAGAAAGCCTGCAACACTACCAGCTGGGCAGCAGATGTAGGCACTTTAGTAATATAAACTTTTCTAGGATACAGGAAGACTTTGGCCAATCCAGGGGCAAAGTCAAGGCAGGAAGGGGCAACAGAGAGAGCTTATAGATCTCCTACTTGTTTGAGAGATGCCAGAGCAGTTAGAAGAGCTACCTTTAGAGTCAGAAGTTTCTCTGAGGCTGACTCTAAGGGCTCATATGGGATGCCGAATAGACCTTCCAGGACTACAGACGGGTCCCAGGAAGGTATGTGTGAAGGTCTGCAGATGGGCCTCAGCCACCTGACACCACACATAAACCTCGATGTTAGAGGATGTTGCCCAACAGAGGTTTCATCAATAGGGGCGTGGCTGGCCAAAATGGTTGCCACATAGACTCTGATTGTACAATGAGCCAACCCTGCTGAGAAACGTCCCTGTAAGAACTCCAGGACAGTAGCTATAGTACAGTTTACTGGGTCTAGCTAACAGTCCTCACACCACAAGACAGTAAGTCACCACTTCAGTGCATACAATTTTCTTGTGGATGGTACTCTAGCATTCAACATGGGCTCTACAACCTTGGTTGAGAGACCAGAATCTATGAACTGGTGCCCCTCAGGGATAGACCCACAGTTTCCATAGTTCTGGCTGAGGGTGATAAATCAACCCTCTGGCTTGAGACAGTAGATTGGGAATGCACATTTGACTCACTGACAGAAACTTTCCCTCTGCCCAAAAAAGAATTAGTTGTGCTTGCCTGAACAGGGGGTGTGAATGTAACCCTTCCTGTTGGTTGATATATGAGACCACGTCTGTGTTGTCTGTCACTAACACATGGTGACCTCTCAATTGAGGAATAATTTCAGTGCTAGAAATACAGCCCATATTTTTAGTTGATTTATATGCTACTCCAGAGACAGTGAGCTGGATAGCCGTCTAGCACCACACCCCAGCCCATGAGGCAACACCCACAACTTTTCAGCCACCATCGAAACGGTCTCATGTGCAATAAATCCAATGGTATGACATTGGCTGCTACTGCCATAAGCCTCATCAGTCTATAGGGGATGCCCAGACCCAGCTTTATCTTGCTCAATGTTGATAAGATTGACCATATGCGTGTTGAGGATAGAAATACCCTCATCGTAGAAGAATCCCATATAACCTCTGAAAGGTTGTCTTCTGCACTGCAGAAAGTATATGGTAACACTTTCTATGAAGCCCATGCTTATAATGAATTATAACCCCATTTATAATTATTTATAAGCAAGTATTACTGCTCTATAAACACATTTATAAGAACACATAAAAACCTGTACTTTATTATAATAATAGGTATGGCTATAATTATATTATTGTTATAATTATTTATAAGTGATACACTTATTTTTTCAGTGCCAATGCTCATAATGCATTATACACCAATTTAGAAGTATTAATTAGTCAGTCTTGTGGTTCCATTAATGTATTCATAAAAATTCAGCCTGCATTTTGATCATGTTATTATGATAAATGTGCACTTATATAGTGCTTTTATACAAAGCGCTTTACATTGTGTCTCATTCACCCATTCACACACCAATGGTAGCAGAGCTGCCATGCAAGGTGCTAACTTGCCATTGGGCGCAACTTGGGGTTCAGTGTCTTGCCCAAGGACACTTTGGCATGTGGAGTCACCCGGGCCAGGAATTGAGCCGCCAACCCTACGATTAGTGGACAACCTGCTCTACCAACTGTGCCACAGCCGCCCTATTAGATTATAGTTATAATGACTTATAATGACTTATTGGTAATGATAAGGCAGATTTATTTCTAGGTCCAATTATTTTATGTTGTTGTTGATAGTTGTGTTGCACTGCCTTATAAATACTTATTGTGAGATATAATACAATTACTAACCTTTATAAATGCATAATTGATGGCTTTGATGACCAGCTCTGAACTGGACACTGTAACCCTTTTCTTTTGTGGACAGAAGCCATGGAGACACATTTGGCAGTAGTTTCTTTTAGTTATGTTACCTCTTCCACATTCTTTGGAGGGAAAACATCAGTTTTTCATTGTGTTGTGACAGTTCGCTGACCAGAGAAGACTGAAAACTTTGGATGACATTGGCTAGGAGAGGCCCTACAGTAATGCTGCAGGCTAACTGTCCTAACAACCTCATGTCCACTGATACTTTCATCAGGACTGCTCCTTCTTTGCTTTCTTGGCATTTATGATAATTCTCAGATCAGGCCTACTGGCAGGCTGCAACTGTGGCTGCTTGATCCCCCTGGCTCTCTGTGAGGGGAGGCAGGCTGCCACACTCACATTCTGTGCCTCCCTTGCACTAGTACTGGACTCGACTTGATACAAGCCACTTCCTCTTCCCGGCCCAGTCTAGATTAAGTTTCTCTACAGCCCTAGTAATGACTTCAAGCAGCTGTTTATATGCTTGAGAGCTGCTGTCCATTTTTAGTGCAATGGCTCCCCCCTCTGGCTCCTGGGATTCAGAGAGGGAGGGTGGACTTTCAATACCGGAAGGAGGAGTCCCAACGCGAGCCCCAAAATCCAGTGGAGAGTCAGACCTGGAGAACGGGGCAAGAGCTGTGCTTGTCTCTGGCTCCTCATACAGACCCATACGAGAACCCCAGGATCCACAAGGCTCTAAAATCCAATTCTCTTTGGCCGAGATGTGAGTGGCCCACGAGCGGACTGAAAAGCATTCACAATGCGCACAGTTAGCCCCCTCATGGTCCGCTGCGGTTTGCTGTACCCCCAGACACTTCACACAGAAAGTGTCCCACCAAATAATGAAATGGGAGCAAGGTATGACAAACTTCCTGAATTTCTCTTTTTTTAAAGGGACAGCAAAGCAAAGTGTTTTTTTTTTTTTTTTAAACAGAGAGTCTTTTTTGTGAACCTTCACACAAATGACCGACATGCAGTCTTTCGCTGAAGATAATAAAGCTGATGACATGGTTCTCAGGTGCCAGTTTATAGTCATACAATGCATGAAATTGCCACATCACCTGAACATGGCAGGCCTATAAATAGGCGTAATTTCACACAGATTTCAAATAACAGTCAGGCGCGAGGGTGCTTCCCACAGTGTGAAGCTCATGCAACATTGAGTTTCCTTTGAAAGGGAACAACGGTTCTTTGATTTGAGAAATACATTGTGTTGAAAGATAGTTCTTTATTTTACTCAGTCACAATACACAGAACTGTACAAGTTCAAGCTATGTTCTGCAAAAAATGCTATTTGGTTTTACATTTTGTGAATAAAAATGTACTTCTTTTTCAGTAGTTTCTAGGTTGCTTAGTGTTTTCCAGTGTTTCTGGATGCATAATGATAGGGTTAACATTTAATATATAATAGATAAAATATTGTGCATGAATGTATAAATAGTGCGTATTGTGGAAGTATGAAAATTATACCTGGAAACATTCAGAATACTGGTAGCAATATAACAGTGTTAACGTGTGTTTCAAAAGTATCCAGTAATTGCTTTGTTTTAAAATGTACCACCGGACTGCAGAATGTCAAGTACATGACTTCAGATGGCATTATCATACTTTTCTTTTAGGATACACCTCTTTTGGCATTGCTAATGACCTAGTGTGTGAGTGTAGGCATGAGTGCATGTATGTACTTGTTTATGTGCTTACTCTGGATCAGGGTTGCCTTTGGCTTCACATGTGACTGCAAAGCTCTCATCAATTGACAAAGCGATAAGAGTGGCTGGTGACTGCTCTGTTATCGTTGGTGGTTGCTCAACTGGGTAAAGAGAATACAGAAGAGGCAATTACACTACACAGTAATACATGAGAGGCTTAGGCGGATGGGGCGCCTCACTTGTGTGCTCACATTAATCATGGGCAATGATGCATGCGTTCCGGTAAGGACCTATTGTGACAGTGTGACCTTAGGCTTTCATTAACAATGATGTGCAGGTCTAATACAAGATGCACAAAATAATAAACATAATAATATGGCATAGAAAAAAAATCAGCTGAAATCTTAATCAGTGGCTGAACCATGGCCTGAGGTCAAGTAAATTCACAATGACCTTTTTTAATGCTACATTTACTCAGTTTAAACATGTAATATGTTTTCTTTGATCTATTGTAAATAACATATGGTTTAATGAGATTTGCAAATCATTGCATTCTGTTTTTATTAAAATTTTACTTATATAACGTATAACTAATTGTAGAACTGTTTTGAAGAGAGACTGTGGCTAATTTAGTTAAATTTCACATGTATTTCAGCAGCCACATTGTAAGTTTTAAGAAAATTCTCCTAACTGTCACGGTCTCCCCATTAGGAAGCGTACTTGGAGAGCTGGAGAGTGCGCTTGCACACGAGCAAGGTGGGCGAGTGCTCAGCAAGTGCCCGCTGTCTGAATGTTGACAATTGTGACATTGTTTACTGTGGACATGGGCATTTGTTTGTTTCTGTTCTGTCTCCTCCCTGATCTGTCATTGGTTGTTGTTTGAGGGTGTGTCTTCAGCATTTTCAGCTGCCAGCACTTAGCGCTGATTATGTCTGATATATATACCATGTGCCTCCCAGTACACGGCGTGGAGTATTAAATATAGTGCTATAGATTATTTAGGTTAACGGTAGATTAGTTCACTTTGTCCATGCTGGTGTTTTCCGCAGATATTGAGCATCTGTGGGGCATCCTCAAACTGAAGGTGGAGAAGCACAAGGTCTCTAACATCCACCAGCTCCGAGATGTCATCATGGAGGAGTGGAAGAGAACTCCAGTGGCAACCTGTGAAGCTCTGGTGAACTCCATGCCCAAGAAGGTTAAGGCAGTGCTGGAAAATAATGATGGCCACATAAAATATTGAAAATATTGGCCCAATTTGGATATTTTCACTTAGAGGTGTACACACTTTTATTGCCAGCGGTTTAGACATTAATGGATGTGTGTTGAGTTATTTTGAAGGGACAGAAAATTTACACTGTTACACAAGCTGTACACTCACTACTTTACATTGTAGAAAAGTGTCATTTCTTCAGTGTTGTCACATGAATCAAATATTTACAAAAATGTGATAAAATCACACAGGTGCCAACCTCATGGCTTATGGTGCAAACTGTGTTGCCTGTGCAAACAACTGTAAGTCTGACCCACTTATACAAATGGATTCAGAAACATGCCAGATGTTGACATTTTAGTGTGGTTTAATAAATTACTACAAATACCATTATGTAGAGACCTATATTTTGATGTTTGAAAAAGAAAAGCTGACAAAACAAAAATGCAATAATTTGATGGAAGTTTCTGTTAGCCCTTGTTTTTCCAAAAACACTATATTCTCCTTTTTAGAATCAGCTATTAATGAATGGAATAGATAAGCCTTAGATTGGAACAAATAGCCTTAGATTATGGCCCTTCAATTAGTTACAAAGATGTTGTGGCCCAGGAACAATTTGAGATTGATACCCAGGGCATGGGTGTCCAAAGTCCAGTCCCAGGGCCAAATGCGGCTCATAGACAGATGTTAATGAGCCCATAGCTTCTGTCTTAGAATATATGAATGGTGGCCTGCCAATCAACATGTTGCAATTTACTTTTACCTGACTGTGGCAGTATTTTTCTATGATTACACTTGTAAATTAATTTACTGAATTATATTTAGTTAGTACAGTCAAAAAGCACAAAGTTAACAGTGAGAAGAGGTGATTTAAAAAAAAAAAAGCTGGAAAAAAAATATTTTTTGAATTCTTGAAAGTCCTTAATTAAAGTGTATACTCAAAAGTATTAAAAATGACTTTTATGATTGTTAGTTTGTCCAATTAATTTTTGGCCCCTGAAATAGGGGAGGGCAACGTAAAAAAGTTGCTGCAATTCCTACACTGTTCACCTGATTAAATACCTTCAAATTAAATGCCACATATCTAATATTTAAATTTACCAACACAATGGTAGATATATTTATTACTGTATATATAACCATAAACCACGTCAGAACCCTTTTCACCTTTAATGTAAATTTGCAACATATATCATGTGACAAACACCCAGAAATGTTTTTGGGGAAAAAACAAAAACAACCTATACCAAATACGCAGCTTGCGTAAGAGTGCACAACTTTTAATAATTGGGAATGTGGCAGTGTTCAGAAACAACCAATCACATTCAAACTCATATTAAATATTAATTAGTATACACCTGCCATTAATTTATGTGACTGATTACCCCTAAATAAAGTATAACTGTTCCTATAGGATTTTCCTGACATCTTCTTGATAACATCCATCTGGAAAAGCCATGGGCTGCAACTAGCTTATAAAACAGGTACAGGATCTTGTAGAAAAAAATAAATCATGAGAGAGTTACAAAAAAAATTCTAAGGCATTGCATGTACCATGGCACAATGTAAAGACAATAATCAACAAGTTGAGAAAATTTGGCATAACCTTGACACTACTAAGAACACGACATCCCTCTAAAATTGATGAGAGGATCAGGAGTAAACTGGTCAGGGAGGCTGCAAAGATGCCTACATCAACATTAAAACATTAAAAGAATTGCATACATTTTTGGAAAGTACTGGAGGCTCCCTACACGTCATAACAATCTCCCAAATTCTTCATATATCTGGGATATGGGGTATTGTGGCAAGGCCTTTTAAAAAAAATAAATGAATAAAAAAAAAACATCCAAGCCAAGCTAAAGTTGTAAAGAAATCCATCCAATCCCCCAACACCATGTGGAATAGCCTAATTTGTTATGATCTGATAAGACTAAAGTTGAACTTTTTGGGCCATAATACCAAAAAATATGTTTGGCATGAAAACAAAGAAACAAAAAAAACACAGCACATCACCAAAAAGAACACCATCTCCACGATGAAGCACAGAGGCCGCATCATACTTTGAGGCTGCTTTTCGTCAGCTGGAACTGGGGCTTTAAACAGGGTTGTGGGAATAATGAATAGCTTTAAATTTAATTTTGGTACAAAAGCTTAAGACTTCTTTTAAAACACTTAAAATGAAGAGGTATTTCAGCTTTCAGGATGGCAATGTCAAAGCAAACCTCCAGATCAACAAAGGAATGACTTCACCAAAACAACGTTTCCAGATCTAAATCAAATAAGGGTGATTTAGATGAGGGCTGTGCACAGGAGATGCCCAGCCAATTAGAAACAGAATGCTTTTGAAAGAATCACAAAATATTGCTAAGTAAATATGTGCCAAAGAGATTGAATGCTGTGATCAAATCAAAAGGTGCTTCAACTAAATATTAGTTTAGGGGTGTGCACACTTATTCAACCAAGTTATTGCACAACCCCATTCAAAAAAAGTTGGGACAATATGGAAAATGCAAAAAAACAAAGAGTCATCAGAAAATTTTATTCACACTTTACTATATTTAAAACACATTATTAACATTATTTGATGTTTTACTTTGTGAATTTAATTTCATTTTGAAAATATGCACTCATGTCAAATCGGATGACTGCAACACACTCCAAAAAAGTTGGGATAGTTGAAGTCGACTATGTAGCACCACCTTTTCTTTTAATAACACTTATTACTTGTTTGGGCACTGAAGACACAAGTTGGTTAAGTTTAGCAAGCGGAATTTTCCCCCATTCATCCATTATGCATTTCTTCAGCTGCACAACTGTACGGGTCTTTGTTGCCTTATTTTGCGCTTCATGATGCAACACACATTTTCAATCGGAGACAGGTCAGGACTGCAGGCAGGCAAGTCTACTACCCACACTCTATACTTACACAACCATGTGCTTGTAATCTGGGCAGAATGTGGTTTGGTGTTGTCCTGCTCTGAATGGCAGCATATGTTGCTCCAAAATGTGTATATATCTTTCAGCATTAAAGGTGTTCTCACAGATGTGCAGGTTACCCATGCCATGGCCACTGACACATCCCTATACCATGACAGACAGTGGACTTCATGCTGATAACAGCTTGGATTGTGCTTTTTCTCTTTGGCCCGGGGAACACGACAGCTGTTCCCTTTTAAAGGGAACTCGACGTTGCATTTTGCATAACACTATGGGATCGACCGGCATCTGAAGCTTGTGTTAAATCATGCCTCTATTTGCAGGCCTGCCATGATCATGTGACATGGCAATTAAGTGCATCATGTGATATATATGGCACCTGTTGGTTGTTTGTGTAACAAAAAGACACTTCGTTTTTCCTCTACATTTTCTCAAAATCTATGAACTTTTCTATCCCTTTTTAAAAGAAAAGAAAAGAGAAAAAAATTATGATCAAGAGATAATTCAGAATGTGTGTTATGCCTTGCCCCCATTTCATCACGGGAGGAGACGAACACAGTCTCTTTGAGAAGTATTTAGGGGTGGGGCATGCGATGGCAGCCCTTGAGGGGGATGACTGGCAGCATTGTGAACATTTTACGATTAGACAGCTCTGCTCGCGACTCGCTCTCTTCTCGTCCCAATGGAGATGGGTTTCAGAGCCTGGTGGATCTCAGGTCCTGGGGATCTCATATGGATTTGGAAGAGGAGCTGGAGATCTCTTGCTCTGTCTTACGGGTCTGGCTCTCAGCCTGACTTTGGAGCTTGCATCACAACTCCTCCTTCCCCTATGGGAAGCCAAAACACCCTCGCTGACACAGAGGAGTGCCACTGCACCAAAAACCGAGAGCAGCTCACAAGCATATAAAGAACTGCTTGAGGTGATTACTAGGGTGGTTGAAAAGCTGAATATAGACTGGCCCAGGGAAGAGGAAGTGCCTCGTAGCAGGCTGGATGAGTGCTTTCTCTCCAGTGAAAATAAATATAAATCTCTCTCACACCGCAGAAAACTCCCCTTTTCCCCACGGTTCACAGGTGCAATATATATACAGTGAGGGAAAGAAGTATTTGATCCCCTGCTAATTTTGTACGTTTGCCCACTGACAAAGAAATGATCAGTCTATAATTTTAATGGAAGATTTATTTGAGACATAGAATAACAAAAAAAAAATTCAGAAATATGCATGTCAAAAATGTTATAAATTGATTTTCATTTTAATGAGGGAAATATGTATTTGACCCCCTCTCAATCAGAAAGATTTCTGGCTCCCAGGTGTCTTTTATACAG
>JAOUWY010000030.1:8590625-8607791 GCA_025728095.1 Prietella phreatophila
ATATAAAAAATTTGCAGATAAATAATCACACAATAATGATATTGCATTGTTATGTAGCATTTATCCTTGTGTTCACTATATGTACTATATGTACAAGACAAACATTGTATGTCACTTGTTGTGGAAACTGAAATGAACTGCTCAAAATTATTCCTGCTTACAAATTTTAAGCTATTGATCAACCCTGTTAAATGTAATATTATACGACACAGCCACTGCAAATATTTAAGTTCTCTGCATGAACATTTTTGTGTCTTTCCTTGTCAGTTCCTTTGTCCAGGCCATTTGTGCACATGGTGGCTTCCTCTGTGCTGGAGCTTACTGAGCACTTTACACTGAACTGCACTCATGAAAGGGGCACAAAGCCTATTTATGGCTGGCTGAAGGGTGGGAAACCTCTGATCAATGAGTCACGTCTGCTTCTGTCACATGACCAGAAAGTTCTGACTATCTCCAGGGTGCTGATGTTAGACGATGATGTCTACACCTGCACTGTGGAGAACCCCATCAGCAACATGAAGAGCATGCCTGTCAGACTCACAGTCTACAGTAGGTGCAGGGATTTGTTCTTGCTCCATTGTACATTTGAGCAGTGAGATACTTGAAGGAAAATTGTATCCTTTTTTCCAATCTAATGTCTGTCTAACCTGTGTATCTTACCAAGGAGATTAGTTCTTATGTATTTCCCTTTACTGAGGAAATGTAAGAAAACATATTGACTCAAAACTTATTTTTAATGGAAGCCTAAGTGGAGCTGTTGAACTTTGTTAAACTTTACAGTTAAGATTCTAGTATTTCTTATCAACCCCGTTAAATATAACACTCTAGTTCTGAATAACTTTCAAAGCAATAAAGTATAAAGCCTATTTCTAGTTACTTTTTTCTAGTTGCTTTTCCCCCAAAGGTCTGTGGTATCTATGCAATCAGGTACAAACTGTGGCACTTCTATTTGTATTTTGACGCAAGTATATTAGCTGTTCGCTAGCATTGTTCTTGTTGGGTTAACCGATGCTGTCTTTCAGTTAAAAGTTTCTTAACTGAGGCCTTTACATCTGCATGGAGTGCCTAACCTCAAATGTATGATTACCTCAGATGATTAAGATGATTTCAATTAGTTTATTCATCATTTGTGTGCAGTATAGAAGTGCACAAGCACAAATTATTTCAGCTAGTGCTGGTGAATTCTCTTCAGTTTGCATGTCTATTGGTAACCATATGCTTCTGTTTTTGATCTGTGATTATGAATGTCTAAAAATCTCCCCTCCGAAAGAGAAGCTTGAACCCTGAAAGTAAGAATTATACAGAGTTAGAGGTTAATAGTGTGTAAATACTTTGGAACGAGAATTATTATTTTTTTAAAGTGTTTTGCTCCTGAGTGGTGCAACTGAAAAGCGTTCACCGTATCTGTTGTGTCCTTGTACAATACATAACATTATTGTCCAGAGATTGTGAGTTCAAATCCTAAAAATGCCAAGTCGAGTCCAACAGAGCTAAAGTAGCCATGATCGATGGGTGGGAAGGATGCCATATCCTCACGCCTCCATCAGTCTTGTGTGAATTTGCAAAGTTCAAACTAGGAAGGAAATGGGGAGAAAATGTGTTTTGAATACATGTTTATGGAAAGCAGACAAATCCAAAAGTCCAGAATCAAAATCAATGCCAGGATTCAGGTGATCAGCAAACGGTCTAGTCTACACAAAGCAAACTATATAATAAACTCAGTCAAAACAATAATGGCATGCACACATGTATAAAGACTTAGTAACATCACTATTGATTAGCTATAAACTATGAGAAATACTTCAGAGCAGAGTTTTGATGTGTTAAACCTTTATGATGAGAAGTCCAGGAAGTGAGAGTGAAGTAACAGGAGTAAGTCATGTAATGGTTCAGATGACAGATGGGGATGATAAATGTGTGAAAATTATCCATGATAACTGTCTATACACCACTGACGGGATGGATAAAGTTTAGGTTAAAGTAAATTCAAAAAAATTCAGTATATACAGTGTTAGTTCACAATTGCTTCACACTGTTATACTATATGTTCACTATTGTGCACTCCATCAAGCATTGGTGACCTCAAAACCCAAACCTAATCTCATTTTAACTAGCTGCTGTAGTCCATGGATCCTAATAGGGCTTGCTGAAAGGGCCTAGTGACGATTTTTGTCCCAGTGAAGCTTGGCTTACCAACTATTCCCTCTCCTTCCACCACTACCTCCTCCTCTTCCTCCTCCTCCTCATACACTACTACACAGTTAAGACACAGCAATAACCCAGTGGGGTTCTGCATTCTCTCTGCACCCACTGCCCTTTAAAAAACCCCAAGCACCCCTATTCATTCCAGCTCTAACAAAACCTGTAAACAAAACCAGGCCGTCATCTCAGTTTGAGCTCTCAGCCTCATCTACACTCTTGTTTCTTTGGAGCACAATTTAAAGAGTTCACACTTTGTTTCATTTGAGAGGTATAATCGCTTTACTGTAGTGCTTCATGCATGTATGTAGAGAGAGATAGATGAACAATGGCACATGTTTTTCTGCAAGGGAGAACAGCACCATGACAACAGTGACCTTCCTGGTGTTTTCTTTTTTTTTCTGTAGGACGAAGTTCTCTCTATATCATCCTTTCAACTGGTGGAATTTTCTTGCTCATAACCCTGGTGACGGTGTGTGCCTGCTGGAAGCCCTCCAAAAAGTAATCTCACTTTCTGAGTCACATTAAACAAAGAACACCTTTCCAGAAGGTTTATGGATAACACTTTACTAAAAAGTCCACAAATACTTATGAAGGATTAATAAAGATTATGAAGGGTGTGTTTGAAAATAATGAATTTTAACCAAATTATAATATTGAAAGGTGAGGCAATTTGAGACATTTTATATTTTTTCCTGCGTTAGGATTTAGCTTTTTCCAACTTTAAAGCTAAACCCTAACAGAGGATATAATACATATAATACAACTTGAATATATATATATATATATATTGGTTAAATGTTCACCCATGGTATGCTTGAACGGATCAACCTCCTGCAAGATCAACTTTTAGTGGTGCTGGCTTTAAATTGTGAACTCTCCTGTGTTACTTAACAGCCTATAATTTGAGTAAACATACACTTTCCCCTGACACACACTCTGCCACTAATTCTCATTACTAATGAACATCACAGTATTAATTAACAGAATAACTTAAAAAGATGTTAATACACAACATTTTCCATTATTACTGGATATTCCTATACATGACTCAGAGGTTGTTAATGCATATTCTTCATTATTTCCTCATGCATTTAGTTAGTGCATGTATTAGTTCACCATTATAGAAGCATTAGTAGTATTACTAGGCTATATGTAATAATGGTGACACTTTATTTTTAAGGACCACATATAAGGGGTTAATTAAGGTTCTGTTATTTGAATAATAAAGCTTGGTTTCATTCACTATATATTAGTCTTTATTCATCACAACCTATATTAGTACATAACTCGACATCTGTTAGGTAAAAATGAGTAATTATTGCATTATTCATTGTGATAATGTACAATAAACACTCTATTACTAAAAACATTATAATTAAAAACTTATATGAATTAATAACCTAAATGTTCATGTTACAAATATACTGTAGGTAGTGTCTAGTGACTGTCACTATTTATGGACAAAAAAAGCAAGATGTTTTCAATAAACATGTGTCACTTGACACTCCCTAGAACCTAATGGTCTACATTTACATTTACATTTATTCACTTAGCAGACAAATGAGAAAAATACAAGCAAAAGGTCTAACCTGAACAATTATAATTCATAAGTATTTTAAGATGTGAATGTACATTATTATTTCAGTAATTATCACAACTATTGATGGAGCTATTAGTCATTTTTATACGTCTAGTTATGTAGCAGTAAAGTTTGTTATGAATAACGACTAATATATAGCGAATAAACATTTTATGTGTGTCTAATTTGAGCTTTGTTACACAAATAAATAACAGAACTATAATTAACCACTCGTATGAAGTGTTACGGTATTAATATGTGCTTTGTGTGTGTGTGTGTGTGTGTGTGTGTGTGTGTGTGTGTGTGTGTGTGTGTGTGTGTGTGTGTCTTATTTCATATTAATAAAGCTCATCTTTTGATCTGTTTTTGTAGAAAAAGGCAACAGTCTCTCATGCAGAGCAGGCTAAATGTAGAGCAGAGCAATGGCAATCATGAAGGTAACAGCTCAAGATTTCAAATGTTTTAAACAATTTTATTTCATGGGCAAATGAATTATAAACATTCACGCATCCTGTGATGGTGGTGTAAAATATTTTCTTTCAGTAACAATGCATTTATTTGTATATTCATTCATTTAGAAGAATGAACACTTAATAAAAATAGTGTTTATAGGGTTACATGTCCCCTACACAAACTGACATAAATCTACATTTATAAATGCTAATTCTAACAGGCTTCTGCTGTCATAAGTATTTCCTTTTACATATTTGCATAATGGTAATAGGCTATAAATGTCTCACATAGCAAAAATAACTGTACTCAAGGATCAATGAAAATATACTTAACTCATTCATTACCCTAAGATAAATATGAATTAAATAGTAATTATACATTATATATATACTGAGTATACTTTAAATATATACACACACAATATATATGTTTATGTACCTTGTATAACTGCATGAGTCCTTATGGCACACTACAATTCAGTACATTTTTGGTCAATAGCTTACTCTGATGACTTGCACTGAATAGAATCAGCCAGGGCTGCACAGTCCTGACAGTAGCTGCTGGTAGCCAGCCTCAAGCAGGCCTCCAAATGATGATCAGTCATTGTGGAACAGTATTTGGACTTCATGTATTTAATCTTCATGTGGGAAAAGGCTGACTCACATACATAAGTAAATAAGCGTTTGGGTTCTTTTCCTCTGTGAGTAAGTTCCAAAACTGTCCATGAGCTTCAGCTGAAGGTCAGTCTGTAGTTTCAAAATCTCATCCTCCACTTTAGACGAGTTAAGGTGAAACAGCGTTGCAATTTTCGATGCGAGTGAATCAACCACAACCTTGTCCCTAAATGAGTAGCACATGAATGTAGTGTTGAAAGCGTCTGTGAAACTCTGAGCGACAGACATCTGTCTATCTGCTTCGTGTAGCGTGCAATGTTCAAATGCGCACAAGCCTCCGCTGCGTCTCCAGATCTGACACCAGGTTTTGGAAGTTCCCAAAATCATGGTGCTGCAGCTTTGAGGAGAGAAGTTGCATTGACTCACCCGGACCGATGCTTCGGTGGCTGCCTTAGTATTTGAAGTCAGCCGCGAAAAAATGACTGCTCTCCGGACAATTTTTTTTTGTACACTCATTTAGTCCCCTTTCTTCAGTAGGAATAAACTGGGAAGTTAACTCAGTGATTTCTCTCGCTAGCCTTTAGCGCTGGCGTGTTTGATCGCACACGCGTGGAGAGAGAAAAGACGAGATCTGTACATCAACACTAACATCTATATATATATTTTTTAAATGACGATCTACCTGCACTTCCTTTGCGATCGACCGGTCGATCGACGTATTGTGCACCCCTGTTCCAACAGGACAACAAACCTAAGCACACAGCAAAGATAATAAAGGAGTGGCTACAGGACAACTCTGTGAATTCCCTTGAGTGGCTCAGCCAGAGCCAAGACTTGAACCAAATTTAACATCTCTGGAAAGATCTGAAAGCGGCTGTGCATCGACTCTTCCCATCCAACCTAATGGAGCTTGAGAGGTCCTGCAAAAAAGCTGTAGACTAAGAGAAACTGTCCAAAAATTGGTGTGCCAAGCTTGTAGCATCATACTCAAAAAGAATTGAGGCTGTAATTGGTGCCAAAGGGGCTTCAACAAAGTATTGATCAAAGGCTGTGAATACTTATGTACATGTGCTTTTTTTGTTTTTTTATTCTTAATAAATTTGCAAAGATTTCAAACAAACATCTTTCACGTTGTCATTATGGGGTATTGTTTGTAGAATTTTGAGGAAAATAATGAATTACATTTTGGAATTAGGCTGTAACATAACAAAATGTGGAAAAAGTGAAGCATTTCTGGATGCACTGTATGTTGAAACTGAACAGCATGCATCCAACAGGTGAGGTCATCATCAGTCTCGCTAATGTGTGGGAGTATTGATGGAACAGAGGGGGAGCTAATGTTAAGGAAATCTCTGATCCAACAGCAGCTAGGGAAAAAATAGAAGAAGAAGCTTATGTGACTTTTCCTTTTAGAGATTTGAAGCCTTCTCCTATTCAAGTGAAGCTAGCATCAACTCAGAGAATAGCACCATGTCAGAAGGGTTTTTTTTCCCTCTGTCTCAGTTTTCTACAGAGCTGCAAACATAGTGTTGAGTCAGAGTGGAACTTTTTGGCGTGACTCACAAATCTAGAAAGACTCTAGAAACTAGAGCTGGCTTTGAGACAAAATTGGGACATATGAGGATTTCATATAGCACTTTTGGCAAATTGAATGCATGTTTGTTCAGCATGTTGTAGACATAATTTGAAAAAGGATTTGATTTTGCCTGCAGCAGCTGTACAATGGCAACGTAACTGATTCTTTAATTGATTATTAGTTGAAAACTGTTAATTTGTTCAATTCATGAACAATGAATGGAAGTCTTGCAGGCAGATGGTGTTAGATGGAGATTTTTGGGCTGTAAAGTGAATACTGTGCTTTATATAGCTTTGAAGGTCAGTCTGAGTTCATTGTGACTAAGCCAGGTGCTGCAGAGTCCCTTATCCTCACAATCCCCCTGAGTCAAAGAGGTTTACAACAGGAGAGCCTTCATCGCTGGGCTGCATGGGGCAATAAGCTAATGAAAGTACGAAGATAATAGGAGATATTTAAAAGATAAAATACAAAAGCATTTAATGGCAACATAATTTAAACTTGTTCTGTTTATGTTTTATGTTTAATGTTGGCTTCAAAGAATTAACTTCGCCTATTAATTAATGTACAATTCCATCTGTATAGTTAGTCTTAGAACCAGAGAAATTGCATCTGCACCTTTTGTAACTAGGCTTTTGTAACTTCAAAGCAGGTTTATGGATAAGTAAATCAATAGAAAGTGGACTGATCACTCAGTTGTTAAAAATTCAGAAATAACACACAGAGAGTCAGAGGTGTGCTTGTGCCAGTGCTTGTTAGCAATGCTCTGTCCTTTTTGTTCCCTGCATTTGGTGCTTTCTGGTTTATGTTTGTCTTTAGCTCCTGCCACCAAACATTTTAGTTGAAAGATAGTTCTACTTGTATTGTACAGCATGTCGGTATGATCTGTGGGATTTATTTATTTATTATTTATTTATTTATTTATTTATTTATTTAATTAATATAACAGGTTTTGGGCATTGAAATAATGCTGTATGAACATAACTACGGTGATAATGATGATCAGCAATAGGCCGTATTTCTGATACACATATCTGAAATACAAACTGCTATTTTGTCATTTGTGTTTGATGGCAATATAAAATCATAATGTCATATGTGTATCATGTCATAGTGTACATAAACAGGTTCTCATGTGAAAAAAAAATAGACTTAAAAAAACACACACCAGAGCTGCTCTATAGCTATTTTTTTCCCCTAAACTCCCTATTAAAGACTTATCAAGGCCAGCACCTTCTGGTTCACCTTCTAGAGGCATAACTATGCCTCTAAATCATGGAGACAGAGATAGCGATGAGAGATAGCAATGTTGTCTGACTCCAACAAATAGCAAAAACCCACTGTCCGGTCCTTCTTTATTTTTCTTTACTAGATGTTTATTGTGCTTGAAAGATTTTAGTTGATCAGATTAGTTCAGATGATCAGTTTTATCTGCTGTGATCTGGTCATTTTTAACACTTTCCTCTGACTCTCCATGATTTAGTGAAGATCACCAGTGTGGTATCTAAAAGATATCTAGACTTAATGTTGGCTACCATCCACCATGCCACTAATATTACCTTAATTATGGTACCCGAGTGATCCTGTGTTTCCCTTAAAAATATTGTTAAATGTTTTCAAACATTTGGCAATTAATGGAGATTCAATATATTTGGGGTGTTTAGTATTATTGTTTGATATATGTATGCCCATCCTTGGTGATGATTGTAATGATGATAATGATGATGATTATGTTGTTGATGACGATGATGATGATGATGATGATGATGATGATGATGATGATGATGATGATGATGATGATTGGATGGATTACAGTGAGTGTCTCATAATTGTATATCAAAATTATTTGGAAGAGGTTATATCAGCCCGCTCTCGGAACACGTCTCATTACCTGAAAATAAACCAGTGTCTTGTTGGCTCTATCCTCCTTTTATGCAGCATGGAATTTGGTCCATTGGACGATATTTCTCACTGTTTGGATAGGCGCCTTTGTAAGTAAATTACTTGTTCACCACTTTTGGACATACCAGGCACTCTATTGCCAAATCTGTGCTCTTTGAGCTCCACTGATGAAATGAATCAGTGAATGCTTGAATGGGTCAAAGAATGAATAGATAAACAAAGCAATGATTGGTCATTTAAAAGGAATAACTATTAATCATCGAAGCATTTAATGTGTGCATGTGTGTGTATGCTAGGGGTTGCATGAATACAAATGTTTACTATCCATCCATCTATTTTCTGTACAACTTATCCTACACAGGGTAATAGGGAGCCTGGAGCATATCCTCAGGGGATTCTGGGAATGTGGTGTGGACACCCTGTATGGAGTGCCAACCCATTGCAAGGCACAATTGCACACGCAGTCACACACCCATTCGCATACTATGGACAATTTAGCCTACAATGCATGTCTTTGGACGAGGGAGGAAACCGGATTACCCGGAGGAAGCCCCCAAAGCACGAGGATAGCATGCAAACTCCATGCACACAGGGAATAGGTGGGAATCGAACCCCCAACAAAGGAGGTGTGAGGCAAACATGCTAACAACTAAGCCCCCCAAATTTTTAGCTGTTGACCAGTAATTCAAAAAGGTCGGCTAGTTTTATGATATCAGTATTTTTAGGAAGAAGTTCTACATGCTACAATTTACATTTTCAGCTTCAGTGCTGTTTAGGCAACCCTATTAACACTGAAAGTAAACAAATCGATGCAATAAAATAATGAAAAATAATAAATCTGTGAATTATATTAAACTGTTTGGTGATGTACAAGCTCTCAAAATGCGTTCATGTTGATGGGCTGCAGGCTCAGCTGAAAAATCAGTGATTAACTGAGAGCACAGCATGGAAACTCCTTATAGCTTAATGATAAAATCCTAGCTTAATGATGGATGGAGGATGTGATGTCTACAGTAGCATCTGGGATCTTTTAATGCGACGTTTAACTCCAGCCTCAGTAACGTCGGAAAATGAGCCCTGCTCAGCCTGTTTGAGCTGCCACGAGCCGCTGATCTGACTCTAAACTAGCTGAATGGGCTCTCGCGTGGTCTTTTGCACACCTCTCCACTTCATCCAAAGTGATATCAAAGTGTTAATGATCAAATAATTTTTTTTTAATTCCCCAGTGCTATGACTGCAGCACTGACTTCATGTAGTCTGAAATAACAATGAAACAATAAACGTTTTTAGTGCTTGTATGTGATTGTGTGTGTGTGTGCATGCGAGTGTGTATGTGTGTTGTAGTGTGGTGCACATGCTCACACTTTAGTGTGCACATTTTTCCTGGTAAAGCTTTTTTCAGCCTGCAGAGAAGACCCAGCCATCCTATCATTTCAGTCTGCTTCCTGTCCTCGTCGATTACGTTCAGTGAGCTTTCACTGAACCCTCACCACTCACACACTCACAACGAACTGCTGCACTTAAGAGAAATGAGCTATTTTCTATTTATATACTAACAGGAAACAGACTATAAAACAGAGTATATAAAATTCCACTAGTCATGGTTAAGTGTGCTCAAGTCTAGGTCTGAGGCTGAGCACGTTAATACAAAACATTATTTTATTAATGTAGAATAATAATAATAATAATAATAATAAATTCTTGCTATTTAAGCATTATATATATTTTTTTCTGCATCTGACCTACATGAGGACAATTCTGCAAAACTGTGTAGTGTTGTCTCTATAAGGAGAATGAAAACCACATTCCATGTTTGGCCATTCAGGTGCATGGCCATTCAGGTGCATCATTTAAAGCAAAAGCAAACATCAGTCGAAAACGGATTCCACAGCATGCACTGTGGAAAAATTAAGTAATAAGATGAGAATCAGGATGAGAGACTGAGACAACAATGCTTTGGTTGTCTGTCAGAGCCATCCAGCATTTATATACAAAGCAGTTATTATACAAAGCAGTTATAACTGCTTTGTATTATAAAGAAGCTCTGCCTTCCTTGCTCATTAGATTTCTATAGCAAAAGAACAATATTGATTTTGACTCCTTTCATTTTTTTTCCTGCAATCAGCATGTCATACATTCTCAACAACGCCAGACTAAAATCCAATCTTGTCATTTCTTGTTCTAAAGAAATTAGTTTTTAGCACTCAGGATTCTTTTGAGTGAAGTACATTTGTTGTGGTTTAGCATTATCTTTGGTGTACTTGAGGATTTCTGTCCAGTATTTGAGAATTTTTAATGGCCATGACCCATGCATCTAAATCCATTTATTATTGTCAACTATTATTGACCTCTGTATAATTATTCAGTTTACCTTCTGGACAAGCAGTGTTTAAAGGAATACCTAATGCCAGAATGGCAGGCCCTCGTCACTTGAGATTTTCTGACAGCATGGTGCTGCTATCTACAGAGGGACTACATTCATAGCTTCAATCAGGAATTCTTTTTTTTGTTGTGCCCACAGCATGATGCCTGTCAAAATCAATGTCAGTTTGTATAAAATTATTGTCCTCTAAACACTGTATGAATTCCAGCATTTTCTTTTCATCCGTGTGATGTTTCTGTAAAAGTGTCTGGATTTCTCAGTAATCTCAAAATCAGTATGGGATTGATCAATTCCAGATAATCACAACTACCTTCACAGTTCCTTCAGTACATTTCTCAGGAAAAGTAAGTGGTATGTCTTGATCCTTCACCTTGCACCTTATTTGTTTTTATCATATTTTCTATGTTAGTTTTAAGGTCTTTGTCACACCTATAGCACTCAAGCCTCAGATTTGAACAGATTTCCACAATACTTTATTAGCAAACCAGACTATTTTAGCATCATATTGGGCAATCTTGTAGGATCTGCAAGTGTAGTGTAGCGGAAAATCCATGCCCCTGGGTTTTTAGCCAACAGAGCTTATGCAGCGTTCCTTGCGAGTGTAGCCTTATGTAGCTTTGTGTGTTTTTTTGACACAGCAGGTTCCTATACCTTCTGGAAAGTGTTCCTTATCTGGTGGACCATTCTTAGAGGTTTTTCTTTCCAGGATGAAATAATTATTTACCCATACGTCAGTGTATTCTAGTCCCAAATAATGTTGCATGGCTAGGCTTTGCTATTGTAGCCAAAAAATCTTTCAGACAATAGCACAAAGCCACTATCACTATGCAAAACAAGTCAGTTGATATTGGCATATACAGTATGTTTTGATTTCATGCTTAAAGTTTAAACACATAAGGAATAATTAATCAATCTAATCAGTGGTGAAGAGGTATGATGTAACTTGTCATGTTACAGAGAAACCACAAAAAGCCACTGTCCTGAAGATTCACCTGTGGCAGACAAAATTGAAAGGAACACATTTATCTCTAACTGATCCAATGCACTGATACTGGAGACTCATTCAATAAATGATAAACAAACTTCTCCTTCCAGAAAGATTCACCATGTAAGTGATTTTAAATTTTTATTTGTTAAATAACAGCATGTTTATTATTTGTCTAATATTATTTAATTATTTGAATCTGTGATTTGAATTACAACCAACAATACCATCAAACAAACAGTGTTGTGGTATAACAACAATTAAAATATTGAAAACTTGCTGTCACGTGATGGAGGCTGAGATGGAAACAAGTGCAGGTATGGCAGTTTAATGAACAACACGTCCAAAGGATAAGGCAGAAGACAATAATAATGAGCAGGCAGAGGTCAGGTGATGGCAAACAGCACAAACAGGGCAAGGCAGATGAAGAGATGAAGTTGTAAACATGAGCAAAACTCCAGAATAAACAGACACGGAATCAAGGCTTGGTAAACAACAGAGACAAGTGGCAACTGAGTGTATACTTCACATACTTCACAAAGAGTGAATGTATAGGAAGTCCTTTTAAACTGTGCTTGTGATAGTGCTGTGAATTACTGTTCTGGGAATTACGGTCCCTGGTGGCCATGTTTGTAGGCCACAGTTCAGGATGCGAAATGTAGTCACTGGTTTGCTGTGGTATGACAGAACTTTCCCTTGACTCTTATCTTTTCTTTTGTCACTGATTTACAAGTTTAGGAGGCTTTGGTTAGAAACCCAGTCCTGGAATGTGTCTAATTGCTTTTTTATTGTCACGAAGTGAAGCTGCACAAAACACTTAATGTACACACCTAGAATATCATGTGTTAGAAAGTGTTTTATAGTTTTAGATTATGTTTGCTGTGCAGAGAGGTACATACTGACACAGAATTACTCCAACTCAATCCACACTTAGAACACAACCCGAACAAACATTGTTCTATTGATTTATATTATGCTTTCCAACACATACAGATTATTTGATTATGATTTAAGTATTATTTCTAAGTGTAGGTTACACATTGAATACACTTCATTAACATATCCAAAAGTTAGTTATACATATTGATTACACTTCATAGATATTTTCTATATATTTTCTATAGTAGAAGGTTCCTCAAGGAGCCGAGTATCAGACATGAGGCAGGGGCTAGTTCGCCGGGGTCAGTAGGCGAGACCCAGGCTTGGGAAGTTGGGTCGTCAGCTTTAGATGCGGGCTTGACCTGGTGGGCCATCTCATAGGCCTTTCTTGATTGTGGAGTGACTTCCTCAGTGGAGCAGGGAGGCGGAGCGATGTCATCTGCAGCATGGTGATGTGGAGCGATGTCCATATAGATCCCTGGCATAGCGGCATCCAAGGCAGAGTAGGGAAGCAAAGCTGAGCTCTTGGCTGCAAAGTGAGGTGGACAAACTTCCTCAGCTGAACAGGGAGGCTGAGCGGCATCCTCATATGAACAGAGAGGCTGAACGGTGTCCTCAGTCACGCAGGGAGGCTAAGCGGTGTCCTCAGTCATGCAGAGAGGCTGAGCGTTGTTCTCCATCGACTTTGAAGGCCGAACTTGGTTGGCCGTGTCTTCAGACTCAGGTGCGAGGAGAGCTTGGTTTGTTGTGTCATCAGACTCAGGTGCGAGGAGAGCTTGGTTGGCTGTGTCGTCAGTCTCAGGTGCGAGGAGAACATGGTTGTCTATGTCAGCAGACTCGAGCGTGAGCAGAACTTGGTTGGCCACGTCATCGCCCTCAGACAGGAACGTGTCGTGGGAGGCTGCATCGTCGACCTCAGACAGGAACGTGTCATGGGAGGCCGCCTGGTTGGCCTCAGACAGGAACATGTCATGGGAGGCCTCCTCGTCGACTTCAGACAGGAACTTGCCATGGGAGGCCGCATTGTCAACCTTGGACAGGAACGTGGTTTGGGGGGCTGTATCGTCAAACTTGGATAGGATGGGGTGGGCAGCTGTGGTGCAGTTGGTAGAGTGGGTTCTCCACTAATCGTAGGGTTGGCGGTTCGATTCCTGACTCCACATGCCGAAATGTCCTTGGGCAAGTTGCTCCCGATGGCAAGTTAGCGCCTTGCATGGCAGCTCTTCTACCACTGGTGTGTGAGTGTGTGTATGAATGGGTGAATGAGACACAATGTAAAGCGCTTTGGATAAAAGCGCTATATAAGTGTGCCATTTACCATTTATTGTGGGGAGGGAAAATGGCTAATTGGCCCAATTTGTAATTTTTCACTTATGGGTGTACTCACTTTTGTTGTCAGTGTCTTAGACATTAACCCTATTACCCCGTATGGCCGAAAAACCAGCTTGCCCGTCTTTGATCTATTCCCGTAAGGACGATATACAGACTTGGTCGTCTATGCCAAATACCCGTAAGGTATAGATATAGCAGCTTTACAGTGTAAACATTATCCCCGTGAGGCCGGTATACCGGCATTACTCTGCTATGATTCCTTACTTATTTAATTAATATTTTTTGACCCGGAAAGTTGATGACATCATGACGTCACAACGTGATTACGTTATTATGCCGGCATTACAATGAAGATCCAAGCGTGAATATTGGTGTAATAGTAGAAGTGAACTAAAAATGAAAAGCTAATCGTGTTCCAGCTAAAGTTACACCTACAGTGAACACAGGTACATCTAAAACAGTGAAAAAGAAAGAAAACATACACAGTTACACAGGCAAGAGCGAGGATTCTAGATAGTGACAACAGTGAAAGTTCAGGCGATGTTGAAACTGAAAACGAAACTGATAGTGACGCATACTTATAAGTCAGACCCTGATCCGTCGTCATCTTCAGCATCAACCAGTGCGACTGACACTGCAGGGGTTTGGAGTCATAACATGACAGTTTCTGTGCATTCGTGAAAACACTACCTGCTTGTCTGATTATCACCAGAAAGTTGACTTTTGGCGCTAAATGCATTTATTTATTTATTATTTACTTGAATTTATTCAAAGGCATTGACCACGCTGATGCTCGTATGGTACTTCTAAATGAGTATAAGGATTTTAGCGAGCATTTTTCGTAATTTCTCTAGTTAAGAATTGTGCTCTATGTGGAGTAAAAACACTGAACTGCTTCATTTTCAAAGTAATATTACACAAATACATTATTATATGTTGTTTCAAGGCCTAAAATGTTCAAATTTAAATGTTGATTTTGAGGCCAATTTTGCCGTGGCCTCAGGGTTGGCGTGCTGTTTCTATGGGGAATATAGGGTTGTGGGACATAATACTATTAATGGCTGTTTGTTGAGTTATTTTGAGGTGACAGCAAATTTACACTGTTACACAAGCTGTACACTTACTACTTTACATTGTAGCAAAGTGTCATTTCTTCAGTGTTGTCACATGAAAATATATAATCAAATATTTACAAAAATGTGAACTCACTTAATTTGAATCCCTTTAATCAAGTTACTCAGTGAATACTACAAATTAATTAGTAGTGACATAAAACCTGAATCCACCACTGGAGGCCCTATGCACATTCATTTCCATTTTAAAAGTTGAAAACAGAACACGCCATCACGGTCTTTTGGATCTTCAGATATTATGTTATATCTTTCAATATTCAGCCTTTTGTTGAAATAAGCAGTTGGATAAACCAAACTAGTCTTTTCCAGTCACTTTCTAAAATCATTACTTATAATGTTCATTGGTATGCCTTAATTACCACTTTTTAATTTTTTTGTAATACCTGTTATGGAGTGGTACACAACAAACGCCATGTTATGTACATAAGATTTGATTCATGCTAAGCTCTGACAGCATAATGAAGGTGAACTGATAAGATCGATGTGTTTGATTATTGCTCACGAGTGCAATTCTCCCGAGATGTGAGAGCTGATTGTGTTTGCATTTCCACAGATGGTCTCTGAATGGGACACTCATTGATCTCGACGGTGACGAAAGGCGTCATTTGTCAGGAGGGAACCTGATTATCAACACACTGGATCGAGACCAAGATGCAGGCGTTTACCAGTGCTCTGCTGCCAATGCCCGAGGAATTATCCTCAGTCACAGAGCCACCGTACAGTTTGCATGTGAGTTCAGTGGATCTACTTCTGCAATTCTAAAATTTTCACTTGACTCAGCATCTTTTTGACAAAGGGTTTTTATTTTAAATAGCATTTACTTTCCACTATTCCAGGGGATAATATACATTTAAATTTGTTCTTGCAAGCTATTGCAAAGGAATAGCATTTGCAAACATATAAGCTAAATGTGATTGTAGCTTTGCTTACACTACTTAGTAGTCCAAAAATACTGATGTTCAAGTGTCCTGAAAGTGTGCATGACATGGGTCATGACAGCACACGTTGAGATTTACAGCATTTAGCAGACACCCAAATACAGAGCAACTATTAGTGCTTTTTAGTCTCCATCAAAACATATCCTCATGCTCACTTACTAGGTCAGGGACTAAGAATACCATCAAGCTAAAGTGTTAATTCAAGTGTTTTGTCTTCACTTAAACACAGCCAATGACTCAGCAGTTTATACAGCCACAGGAAGCTTATTCCACCACCTGGTTGCAAGGACAGAAAAGAGTTTTGATGTATGTCTTCCTTGTATCTTGCGGGAGGCTGGGTCCAGTTGAGCAGTGCTAGTGTTTCGACGGGAACGTGGTGCAGTGTGATAAATGCTTTAATGTAGGTGAGCACTGATTTCTTTTTTTTGCTTTGTATGCAAGCATCAGTGTTTTAACTCTGATACGGGGAGCTACAAGAAACTCAAACACCTGCCAGGAGCGAGTTGCAGTGATCCAGTCTCGAGATGACAAAGAATGGAATAAGTTTTTGTGGACCCTGTGTACATAAAAGGCCAGATACTCCGGATGTTGTGAAGGAGAAACCTGTATGACTGAGTTAGGTTAGCGATATGAGGCAGTGGTTGGCTCAGAAATACCCCAAGGAATGAAAGATAGTTTGTCTCGAATTATCCTAAGGACAAAAGAAGTTTTGACCTTGTTGAAGATCAAATATTTGTCTCAATTTTTTAAACTCACAAAAAATATCCGATAGAACCTTAGAGTGCCATCTTTTTTATTTATAAAACCTAATAGGTAATTGCATTTGTCTGTATTTGTTATTCTTCACCAACAGAAATGCAAATGTTCATTCTTGTTTACTAAATCGATGACAACACTTTTTTCTTTTTAATTGTAAACACATGCAGTAGTTTGATTCAGTTACAACTGTTGGTCATACAGTATATGGCAGTCCAATTTCTTTAAAGAAATTTCAATTTCATCCAAGTATATTCCAAACAAATAAAATGCTACATTGCTTTGGTTTCCCAGATTCATGAATTTTTGCTTTAGTAATCTGATTTTAACATAGTATTTGATTATTTTAAGCATCTGTGTCAGTCGGTTGAGGAGGGGCACAATCGCGGGAGCGAAATGACAGAGAAGGGACGCGGAGCTGATACTTAAAGGGCAGC
>JAOUWY010000030.1:8625894-8637176 GCA_025728095.1 Prietella phreatophila
GGCGGGGGGCGGGGTTGTGCCCTCTATAATAGAATGGCCCTATCATGTGACCTTAACCCAGTCATTCTGCTCTGGGAAAAGTTGTAATAAAATGTCTAAACAACTCCAAGAAGCACAACAGAGCAGTTCTGAGAAATGTTAGGGAAAACTTTTTTTTCCGATTATAGCCTTTAATGTAGATTTATAGATTAAATGTGTTAATATTTTAAAACTCAATAGACCTATGTATGTCAAGCTTTTAAATGCTGGTGAACCACAGATCTGTAAAATATTCAGTTGGAAAATAACCAATATGTTTCTGTGCCTATTTCTTTTGTATGTAGAAATATACACACAAAGCTCAATCATATATACAAAATGTTCAAAACAGAGTAGTTTTTTTTTTTTGTTGTTGTTGTTGTTGTTCTGAACCTGAACAGACTAGCACGTTAAAACCTAATTGTTTACCCTTGTGTCTTTTTTTTCCAGAACTTAGCTTTGCCTGGGTCTTCAATGCGTATCCGAACTTTGTCCAGCAAGACAGCAGGCTCTTTGTGTCCCAAGAGACTGGAAACCTGTATATTGCAAAGGTGGAACCAACCGATGTGGGCAACTACACGTGCGTCGTCAACAACAGCATCACCAAGGATAAAGTGCTCAGTTCACCGACTCCTCTGGTGCTGAGAACTGATGGTAAGATCTGTCTACATACTAGACAATCATGGATGGCTGACTTTGAATGGGATACAATCTGAGATTTAAAGGAAGATGCCTTTTCCAGAAAGGTCATTTTTTTAAAAAGGTTGCTGGAAAGATGTTTTTTTTCTAAATGCCAGGCCTTAGAAGGCAGAACTGTTGCCTTGTTAGGAAGCTAGCCTGAAGCTTTGACAATGTCACACAGAGGCCACATTTCCATTTGGGATGGATGCTGGTTTACTGAGTGAATGCTTGAAATCTTTTATAGACCTCTTGGTTGTTTTTTGTCTTTTATTTTTTCCTGCACTCACTATACTGGCACTTTCTTTGTGATTGTCCTTTTGTTGTTATTTTGCTCGTATACAGGAATATAAAGTGCATATGCTATAAATCATTGATGAATGACAGTTTGTATGTGCTTGTGTGTTGTTTGCCCATCAAAGGTGCAATGGGAGAATACGAGCCCAAAATAGAAGTTCATTTCCCTTACACCGTGCCTGCTGCAAAAGGATCGTCTGTGAAACTAGAGTGCTTTGCCCTGGGGAAGTGAGTTGTGTGTGTGTTTTATCTACCAGTAATGTTAATCTGGAGCTAACATCCATGTCTGTGTAACATGTACATTTATTTCTTTTTGATACACTGCTTCCAGCTTTGAAATTCAAGATAATTCCTTTAAGTCCTTTCCTAATGCGATTAGTCATATGCAATGAGGATTTATTTATTTATTTCTTACTTTTACAGAAGGCTTTTTTCGTGTTAATGGCTGCTTTTCAGAGAGCACTAACCAAAATGATTTACCGCTTAAATAGTTCAGAAAACAAGCCGGATGCGTCTTCTCTTAAGCTCTGAAGAAAGGGGCTCATTTATTGCGATAAAAAGCACGTTTTCAAAGAACAGGGGATTACAGTCTTTGAGAGAACAACTAGCAATATTGCAATAGTCACAAGTTTTAAACAGATATGTTCAAACCTGAATCTCCAAAAGCAGCCACAATCTTCATGCGGAATGTAAACATGTGAACCACTTCAGACACACCAGCAGGTTCCTGTGAACACTTTAGTTCTAGCCAAATTTGTTCTTTCTCTCCCTAACAGCCCGGTTCCTAAAATCAGCTGGAGAAGAACCAATGATGTGCCATTCCCAAGTAAAGTCAAACTAAGTAACTCCAATGCTATTCTAGAGATTCCCAGATTCCAGCAGGAGGACACAGGCACGTATGAGTGTGTGGCAGAGAACAGTCGAGGAAAGAATGCAGCAAGAGGCCGCCTCTCTTTTCATGGTAAAGGAGCTTACAGATGTGGCCTTTAAGAATGTGTTCTTTCATGGGATTTCACGCGATTTGTCATGTGTAATCACGCACCACCCTGCAGGCATGCTTCTTAGAATTTAAATAATTAAATTTGAGAATTGTTGTAACTTGTGTAAAAAGATTTGATTTGTACTAATACCTTTGTTATGTTTTGTGTTAGGGTAATCAGAACTACTCAAGCTGTGGTACTTTGTTTGATCCAGATAGGAAGCATTTCTCCACTGCAGTAATTTGGTATTTTTTGTTCAAGGTTTTGTTAAGCCCAAAGACAAAAAAAGGAAAGTAGGCAAAAACTTTTCTTTTGGATTTTTGGTCCCTTCTTACCTACTCATGCACAGTGGCATGTTTTGACAAGCTTCCACTTTCATTATGATGAATAGGTCTGAATGTGATGAGTGTTACCCCCACAGTGTCATCTGGGTTATAACTTAGAGCAAGGTCATGTCATAACAAGTCTGTCAAATGACTCTTGTACTCACGAGGAGCTATGATGTTGCATGACACATATGATGATGAAGTGGTAATGATGCTGTCATGCATTAGGACATCAATGGCATGTCCTTCTAAATCTTTAGATTTAGCATTAGCAACAAGCGAGAACTACAACCTATGGAAATACACAGTAAAAAGTGACACCATCGTTAACCATTCTTAATAACATCTAATAACTTATTATAGTCTAATTGCTTACATTACACTAACCAATAACCTTTATTAATCTAAGTGCATACCATACGTCAACAAAATGTGTAATTCGGAAAAGTATTTTGTCTACTCCTTCAAAAGTTGGACTGTGCTTATAGCAAGAAATCATGAGGGAATTTTGGGGCTTATTCCGTTTCTTCAAAATAGGAGATTATTTTTGAAATGCAATTATACCCCAGCATTAATTGAACTCACAGTTGGTACACAGGCACTGTAGGGTGCCTGTCAGGCACCCAGATAATAAGGCTGTGGAACGAGGTCAGAGGATTTATTTGTGTGCTGAAAGGACAGAGCGTGCCTTTGGTCTGATAGAATTGTCATTCTGTCTGGAGAGAGGGGGTGTTTAATTTCAATAGCCCAATACATAACCATTATGCTTCTGTGAAATGAGCAGCCATTGTTGGATTTTATTTATTTTGACTCCAATCCCACACTGCTGGAAAATATCCATTCAGAAGTTTAAACTCTGTAGCATTGTAGAGGGAGGAAAGAGACCACCTAGGGGAAGTCCTTGTTTTCTTGTGAAGGGGCTTTTACGCAGATACGGTATTTCTCACAGTAAGGCATGAGACTGCAGTAAAAAGTCATAGTTTTGAAGAAAATAATGAAAATAATTATTTCTTTGAAAATAATGACAGAGGGAATAAAAGGCTTATAATTGTGAGGGAATATTTGTAACTGAAATCATATGATTCATTGCAGGGTCAAAATTAATTAGTGATCACCAGTGTAAGAAAATAAAGTACAAACTCAATATATTATATACAGTGCCCTCCAATAATGTTGGCACCCTTGGTAAATATGAGCATAGAAGGCTTTTGATCTTTTGTTAAAAAAATTCACAAGAATATTCTGCTCTCATGGATATCAAACATTTGCAAACACAACATAGGTTTTTTCAAATAAAAAAAAATTGTTAAATATACAGTACATCCGGAAAGTATTCACAGTGCTTCACTTTTTCCACATGTTGTTATGTTACAGCCTTATTCCAAAATGGATTAAATTATTTACTTTCCTCACAATTCTACAAACAATACCCCATAATGACAACGTGAAATCTTTGCAAATTTATTACAAATAAAAAAACCAAAAAAAGCACATGTACATAAGTATCCACAGCTTTTGTCAATACTTTGTTGAAGCACCTCTGGCACCATTTACAGCCTCAAGTCTTTTTGAGTATTATTCTTCAAGCTTGGCACACATATTTTTGGCAGTTTCTCGTAGGCTACAGCTTGGCATTCTTAACCTCCTGTTTGATCATAAGATTTTGAACTCAAGATTCAGAATGTGTGTTGTATCATTTCTATCAACTTAACTAATAAGAATTATGGCTGCAAAGTGTTAAAAGCTGAACTAAAAGTTGGCGTGCATACACCTTGGTGTCCTCCAAATGTTAAAGATGTTAAAGAAATAAGAACTAAGTCTCTATCTATAGGCCAAGGGTCTAACTTGGGCGTTACCTCATTTTTCAGTAAAGGCACAATATATTTCTCAAAGCATTTCATTACGATTGATGTTAACGCTACAGTAACGCTAATCATTGTTTTCAGCTGAGAGTGGCTTCTTTGGGACTGGGGTAATTACAGATGTTTTCCATAGTGCAGGGGCTCTATGTGAGTCCAATGAACACTGAAAGAGTGGACGCCAGACTGGGGTGAGTTCTTCAGCGCAAGTTTTTAAAAGGTGTGCAGAAATCCTGTCTGGTCCTTTGAACTTCTTGGTATTTCCGGAACAGCGATTGCACTTTAAAGCTATCTACCGCCAATCTAGTGCCCATATCATCCAGCGATTCAAGAATGAAGTTACATTTATCAGAAAACGTCTGGGTTATGCATGTAACCCTGTTCCCTGAGAAGGGAACGAGACATTGTGTTAGCTGAATGCTGCGGGGAGCACCCTCGCATGTCTGAAGCTTGTCTAAAATCATGCCTAATTTATAGGCCTGCTGTGATAAGGTGACGTGGCAATTAAGTGCGTCACGTTATATATAAACGACACCTGTGAACCATGCTGCCCGCCTCTATTATCTGAAGCAAAGACGCAATTCACAGACATGCCCCAATATGACAAAACTCTATCTCTTCTCAGGGAACAGGGTTACTTGCCAGACATTCCCTTTCAAAGGGAACTTCACGCTGAGTTAGCTGACCACTGCGGGAACGAAAATACCCACTCCGTCATACTGAGGGTACGGCCTCTTCTAAAAGATCCAAGCCCGAGAGTCATTGCAAGACACTCGAGCCTGGACAGGAATGTAAATCCCAGCTTTAAAATCGAATGAATGTGTGTGGCATAAATCACTCTGCCAGAACACACATCTTGTAAGGATACCCCTTTGGACAAAGCTTTTGAGGAGGTGACCCCCCCTAGTCAAATGAGCCCTTATGTTCAGAGGCTTAGCGAGACCGCACGCCTCATAAGTGTTAGAGATTTCTTCCACTATCCAATTACAGATGTGTTTCAACACAGCATCATCTCTGCTGTCGCCGCCAGAGCAGACCAGCAGCTGCTCTGACTTGCGCCACTGGCCGGAGTAGTGGACGTAAGTAGAGAGAGCCCTTACTGGACACACCTGGTGGTTGATCTATGAGACCACCGCTGTGTTGTCTGTAAACACATGGTGACCTCAACATTGAGGAAGAAAGAATTTCAATGCTAGAAATATAGCCGCATTTCTAGGCAATTTATATGAAACTCCAGATGAGGGCCGCTCCAGAGACTGCGCCCCAGCACATGAGGGAGGTGTCTGTCAATACCGTCTTGTGATAAGGGACACCCATAGAGTGTGACCCAAGGCTAGAAACCGGGGACACTCCCAAATTCTAATAGCACGTAGGCATTGCCTCGTGACAGTGATTACTCTCAGAGGTTTCATCCTCGGACAAAACCCCCAACTTCTCAGCCACCACTCTCGGTCTCATGTGCAATAGGCCCAACGGTATGACACTGGCTGCTGCTGACATTGGCTGCTTGCTGCCCCTTGAAGGGGATGCCAAGATCCAGCTTTATCTTGCTCAATGTTGATAGGATTGACCCTATACATGTTGGGGATAGAAATGCCCCTCATTGTAGTAGAATACTTATAACCCCTAGAAAAGTTGCCCACTGCACTGGAGAAAGCATTCTTTTCTGAGGTTCAACCTGAGCCCCAAGCTCTTTATGTGGGCGAGAACAACATCTCGATGTTGAACCACCAGTTCCCTGGATCATGCTAGAATTAAGCAGTTATCCAGGTAGTTTAGTACACGGATGCCCTGGGGTCACACTGGAGCCAGACTGACGTGAAGGTGCGAGGGGTGAAAGCGAGCCTGAAGGGAAGAACTTGATATTGGTAAACCCTAGGAACTTCCTGTGACTGGGTGATATTTCTATGTGGATATATGCACCTTTAGCTCTATCATCACAAAACAGTACTCAAACTGAATCTGTGAAACGATAAGTTTGGGCATCATCATCTGGAAACTGCATGTCCGAAGAGTTCAGTTCAGATGATGCGGATCTAAAACTGGCTGCATACTCCTCTATTTTTATTTACTTATTTTTATTTTTATTTTTTTAAGAAAATAGCAGAAGCATTGAAAATTTCCAAAATTGTGTGTCAGGGCCAGAAAGTCTCCAAAACTGTCATCCGAAATCACCTACATCACCACAAGTTATTTCCAGAAAAAAGCCTCTACTCTCATCCAAAAACAAACTCAAGCATGTTCAGATTGCCAGACACTACTTGAAGTTCAAATGGGATTGGGTAATATGGCCAGATGAAACTGAAAAAGAGCTTTTTGGCAATAAACACCAGAGGTTGTTTTGGCACACACAGAGAGGTAGCCATATGGAAAAGGTTAAATATGGTGATGAGCATGGTGCTGACTTTTTAAATTTTGGGGCTGTTGTACTGCCAGAAGACCTGGACATTTTGTTGGGATACATGGCATCATGGACTCTATCAAATATCAGCAGATATTAAATGAAAACTTGACTTCCTCTGCCAGAAAGCTTAAATGTAGCCATGGTTGGATCTTCCAGCAGGACAATGATAAAAAACATACATCAATGTCAACACAAAAATGGTTTACTGACCACAAAGTCAAGGTCCTGCCATGGCCATCCCTGTCCCCTGACTTAACCCATAGAAAACTTGTGGGGTGAACTGAAGATCCTTCAAAATTTGAAGGATCTGGATAGAATCTGTATGGGGGAATGGTCTCAGATACCTTGCCATGTATTCTACAATCTCATCAGGCATTATAGGAGAAGACTCAGAGCTGTTATCTTGGCAAAACGTAGCACAAAGTATTGACTAAAAGGGTGCCCATAATTGTTGCACACCTGTATTTAACAAAAATATTTTTTTGATAAACCAGTGTTTTGTTTGCAATTGTTTGATATTCATCATACCAGATAATTTTTGTGAATTTCTTTAACAAAAAATCAAAAGGTTAAACAATAAAGACAATTTTTCACAGCCTTCTATACACATATTTACCAAGGGTGCCAATATTAGTGGAGGGCACTGTATATATGTATATTGCCAGAGACTCATTCATTTTCCAACAACCTGCATTTGTCTCTTTATAGCCAAACCTCACTGGCTGCAGACCATGACAGCCACAGCCTTGTCCATTGAGGAGAACTTATTCTGGGAGTGCAAAGCCAATGGGAAACCCAAACCCTCATACAGCTGGCTGAAGAATGGAGAAACACTTATGTCTGAGGTACAGTGGAACTGCCAGGGAAAAGCAAAATGTAAACTTAATTCTCGACCATTTCAAGGTTGGATATGAAAAAATGACAGCAATGAGAAATCAATTAAACAAAATGGGTTAAATGACTTGGGAGAAACAAAATGTGAAATAGCTATTAGGAAACCATATGCCCAGTGATCATTAATTTATCTACGCTACATTCTTAATAACACATGCATTTATTTATACATCCCCAGTTCCAAAAAAGTTGCAAAATGCAATCATTAAACAAAATGCAATGATTTGGAAAAATAAGGAAAAATAAGGAAAAATTAGGTAATTTTAAATTTGATGGTCGGAACATGTCTCAAAAAAGGGGACGGGAGCAACAAAAGACTGGAAATGTAAGTGTTACTAAAAAGAAACCGCTGAAGAAACATTTTGCAACTAATTGGGTTAATTGACAACAGGTCAGTAACATGATTGGGTATAAAAAGAGTATCTTAGAGAGGCAGAGTCTCTCAGATGTAAAAATGGAATCCAGATGGAAGCATATGTTGCTCTAAAACCTGTATATACCTTTCAGCATTGATGGTGCCTTTCCAAATGTGCAAGATGCCCATTCCATTGGCACTAATGCACCCCATACCATCAGAGATGCAGGCTTTTGAACGGAGCACCGATAAAAAGCCGGATTGTCCCTCTCCTCTTTAGGCCTCTTAAGTTTAGAGGACACCTCTAAAAAGAATTTCAAATTTTGATGCTCTGACCACAGAACTTTTTTCCATTTTGCCCCAGTCCATTTTAAATGAGCTTTGGCCAAGAGAAGACAGCAGCATTTGTGGATCATGTTCACATATAGCTTCTTTGCATGATAGAGCTTTAACCAACATTTATGGATGGCACGGTGAACTGTGTTCACGGACAATGAGTTCTGGAGGTGTTTCTGGGCTCATGCAGTGATTTCCATACCAGAATCATCCCTGTTTTTAATGCAGTGTCGCCTGAGGTATCGAAGATCATGGGCATGCAATATTGATTTTCACCCTTGTCCCTTGCGCACAGAGATTTCTTCAGATCTTTTGATGATATTATATACTGTAGATGATGAGATATTCATATTCTTCACAATTTGATGTTGAGGAACATTATTTTGAAATTGTTCCACAAATTGTAGATTATTGCATCTACTGTAATTATTGTCGTTATTGCATCTACTTTTTTATTGGTGAACCTCTTCGCATCTTTACTTTAGAGAGGGAGAAAGACTCTCCCTCTCTAAGATACTCTTTTATACCCAAGTGAAATTTAGAGTAGGCAATCCACATAGCAGCATGTTTTGGGAGATCAGAGGAAAAAGAAGAACCCAGAGGAAACCCCTGCAAACATGGTGAGAACATGCAGGTTTGAATTGGAGCCCACGGAGCTGTGAGGGCTACCCACTGTCCCAAAACCCAACTGCCCTACACACATGATTTTATTTTTAACATTTATTTGCCTGTAGAATTAATAGGAATTATATGTGATGTATATATGTAATGTATGTGTATGCAATACATACTACTGTAATTAAACAACCGTCTATCAGTGGTGCATGTTATATAAAATCCAGTTTGAATCCAGATGCTCTGATGCACTATAAATGTTTTCTTGTTTTGTTTTGGTCCCACCTAATGAGATTTATCATGTTGTGAAGTAAGAAACAAAACAACAGTAGCCTCACTGAATGTGGTCTGTATTTGGACTGGGAATGACCTCTCTATTTAGCCTCTCTTGTTCTCTTTCTCTCTCTCTCTCTCTCTTTCATGCTTGTATTGTGCTGAGCCCTGGTTTTAAGAATGCTTAATGGGCTTAAAGCTCAGCCATGCCATTAGCCTCAGCTGTAGCTCGATACTTTTTCAACCAATCCCTCTCACTTTTCTGACCAATCGCTCACAGTAAGATGAATTGCTTATAAGTGTGCCACAGCTATTGTCAACACTGCTTTTCTGTACTCCAAAGCTGAGGGTCAACGTTTTTTTGTCCCCCAGGCCCCCATCCACCTTATATCCAACATGGCTCTATCCCCCAACTCAGCCTTAGGCTATAGTCTAAAGATCTATACCAAATTTGAGTGGAACTATAATTGTATATATATTCTGAAGTGATGGATGATACTGCTGATTTTCTTTTGGAGACATCAGCAATTACTACCAAGGCTAGCATCCAGTTTTCGTTAAAAAAACAACAACTTTTTTTGACAATAAAAAAAAAGAAAGCTCATACATAGTATTCTTCAGTAGTTTAGAGAAATGAAAAAAATATAGCATGGACCTGTTGACATACATGTACTTTTTGTCTGCATGTGTCCCCACAGGGCCGGGTTTTCATAGAGAATGGTGCTCTCACCATCTCCTCACTGACCCTATCTGATGGAGGGATGTATCAGTGTGTGGCAGAGAATAAATACGGCATCATATATGCCATTGCCGAACTGGTGGTGCTGGGTAAGTTTCAAAGAAATTAGCCTGAATCTCACTTTAATTTTTTTTTTTAATTTATTTAATTTTTTTTATCTTGTGCCATTACAAACCATATTTTGGTATTATTAAAAATTATGATGAATCAAGCTCACTTGGTCATGATGAGAACAAAAATATCCAACAATTTTTTTGGCTTTTCATTCAGTTATATCTTAGCATTCTGCCACATACAATATTTAAGTAATATCAGTGACATGCAAGATCCCTGAGTTTTTTAAATGTTATATATTCAGCTTCCACCTTCACAATTTCAAATATTGTTACCATCCAGACTAACCTTGTAACGGAAAACCCAAGAAAGAATTCAGAGTTTCAAAATGTTATTTTACAAGCCCACTTCACTACCTAAGTCTCACCATTTTCATCTCCTGTTTCAGTGTTTAAACCTCTAAATTTCACCAAAATCATATCATCATGCCACAAACTGACATGCTAGTCATCAGTGGTGCTATCCATCTGCGTGCTTCCTTTCCAACATCACCTTTTTCCTCATATTGATTTGGACTCTTTGACCAGCTATAGTCTTTACTTTCTGGAGTTAGTGTGTGTAAATCATGGAATATTGATCAGCGCTTTTTCCTATACAACTTAATCCTACATGGCATCCTATGATGACTGTTACAAGACAGCTAGGTCATAGCTCAAGTACAAAAAGATGCAGAACAAGCATCTGTAAGTCAATGGCTTCATTTATCTAAAATCTCAGAATTCCTAAAAGGTGGGAAGCCTGGTTTTGCATGAGGATGCAGGCATTATGTGTTTTCTGCTGCCTGAATTCTAAATTTCTTGTGTAGCATCGCCACCCAGTTTTTCCGAGAGCCCCATGAGGAGTGTGTTGAAAGTTCGCGCTGGCAGTGAGGTGACTTTGGATTGCAGACCACACGCTTCACCCAAAGCCATCAGCTTGTGGAAGAGAGGGAACGACATAATCCAGAAAAATGAAAGGTACACTATAAAAAATAAGAGTGAGGCTTCCAAATAAAAGAGGAAGCAAAAACACATGACTCTATCATCTGGAGATTGCCAGGGTGTATCCCAAAGATGCCACGGCTATCTGTAGCCAGGAGTTAAGGGAGCATAATTGGCCATGCTCTCTGGCTGGGAGAGATGGCATACTCACTTCCCACTGTTAATCACAGCGGCACTAGCCAACTGTGTGAGCTCCTGTATGTGGAAGAAGGCAAGTAGCACATTCTTCCATTCACTTTCTTATCACAGTTTTAAAAGATGTGTTGGTTCGCTTCACATGTCTCAGAGGAAGGAATTTTGCCTTATTTTTTGATCATTTGCTTCACAATGTCTGGTATATACATATAACTTTTATTTTATTCGTATAAACAGCTATTAAACAGGAAAAGAGTTAGGTTTAATATGCAATATATA